>NDGM011181279.1:0-12509 GCA_002564305.1 Octomys mimax | reverse complement strand
TAGGGCAACTTCTTCCACTCCTAGGGTAGCCCCAGGCCATTTGCTACCTTGACAGATCCTGCTCCCTGAGCTGGAGGCATTGGCACAAATGCTGTGGCCTGCGTGAAATCCAGTGTGAACCAAACCTAGTCTCACTAGCCTATAAGCTGCTTGGGGTAGCACAACCGTAAGCAAGAGCCGCAGAGGTGCACGCCTGTAATCCCAGCATTCTGGGAGGCTAAAGCAGGAAGACTGCAACTTCAAAATCAGCCTGGGCAATTTAACAGTTTAGTGAGACTTGGTCTCAAAATAAAAATAGAAATGGCTGGGATTATAACTCAGTGTGAAGGTCCTGGATTCAATCTCCAATAGTGTGTGTATGCGCTCACACACACACACACACACACACACACACACACACGAACAAAACAAAACCTTAAGGGAAGGAGGGAGTCACTCTGGAAAATAAGAGATCCCCAGCACAAAAGTTCCTGGCGTCAGCATCAGGATGTCCTGGTGCCATGCCATGTCCCCAGCTGAAACCTCAGGACTGAGGCAGCTTATGGGCACAGGGGAATTGCAGAGGACTGAACTGATTTAGCCACAGGCCTCTTGAGTTAGAAAGACTTCCAGAGACACCTAACATTCCTTCATTAACAAAGGAGGACCTATACCTCAAGCTAAGCAGTAGCAGAGCCAAGGATAGAATCAAGGCCTCCTGGCACCAGGACCCCTCCACACTAAGCAAAGGGTGAGGGCAGTCCTGCAGGCCCTCCCTTCTCCAGGGGCTAGATGACCAGAGGATGGAGCAATGGGGTGGGAGAGTATGCAGACTTACGCCCCCAGGCACTTCTCTCCAGAGCGCTGGCTGCTGCTCCACACCCCTGGTGAGACTGGGCTGACTGTTTATGTTTTGTTGTTGTTGTCCAAAGATTGCATATGGCTGCACAAGACCACATCCTCCCTCTAGAGAGACCAGAGTGAATAGGAGGCAACCACAGCCAAACCAGGGAAGCCGATACTCCACAAGCCTCCTTCCCACAGTCCTGCCAAGCCACTTCAACGTGACCCCTGAGGCCTCAGTGTGCTCTGGCCCCTGGCCTTGCTGCGAGCTGAGAACATCAGCTTCAGCACATCATGACCCACGCCCAGGACTGTTAGAGAAAGAATGGGGAGATAGATGCACATGTAGACGATGAAAAGACAGAGGAAAGGTCAGCTTCATAGACTGCTCTCATTTATCACACACTAGTCACCTGGAACCAGCAAGGACAAAGTCATGTGGTCCCACAGTGCATGAGACAGCCCCCAGGGAGCCTCAAACTCTGGGATCTCCTTGGTTGATGCACACACAATGGAAGAACTCTACTAGGCAGCACTGAGACCAGCCAGGGAGCCATTAGCATCGGCTAAGTTCCCTGAGGCCAGAGAGGTCCAAAATGAGGGCTAGGACTCATCTGAGATCAGCCTCCAGCCACTCCACCGGAAGAACACTACCATCTGTCAGTGTCATCACCTTCACTTCGGAAGCCTCTACTTCACTGCTGTAATCAGGGACTTCCAGCCTATGATTAGAGACCTCCTATGACCACTGGATACTAAACATAGAGAACTCCTTGACAAGGGGACAAAAGATGACAACTTATTCTCTTGGAGCTCTTTAGGGAGACCAGGGCATTGCCTCCCCAAGCCCATCCTCTGCAGGCTGAGGTGATGCTGGTCAGTAATCAGCCCTGTCTCAGACCTATACAAGATTAGCTCCATGACCCTTCTCATGGAAAAGACTTCACCTAGCCTGTAGCTAAAGGCTGGGGACAACCCAGATAGGGTCCTTGGAAATGAAAATCTAGCCACTCTCACCATTCTCTGCCATTGCCCAAAGATAACAAGTGATCTCTGGGTCTGTCCCTATGGTGTCCACTCTGTATGGCCTGTCCCTGCAGGAGCAGCCAAGAACCACTGCTAAAAGCACAGGTGAAAATGAAGACTTTAAAAAAAAGAAAGAAAGAAAGAAAAAGAAAATGAAGACTTAAGGGAGAGGACAGGAGGACAGGAGTTAGACCCTCCTCTATGCCAGGGTCCAATAGAACCCACCTCTCCTTCTTGAGCTACAGAGACCCTAAGAGCTGCACAACACCCTAAAGGACCCACATGAACAGTCAATGGTAGAGAGCGGCAGGGTGTCCCTGGGTTTCCCTGTATTTTACATACCACTGGAAGAGAGAAGAATAGACTACAAAAAAGACACGTGGCCAATTTGGCTTGAAACTGTCTCATTGCTATTTGTTTCTCAATAAAATTATGGAAAAAAATAAAAATAAATTTAATTTTTAAAAAAAGACACCTGGCCATGCCGGGAGTAGCCAGTATGCATGTTGCCTTAACTGTGGTGGTTTTATAGTTGTGTACATCATTGCAACTCAACAGATAAGGTATTTAAAATGTCCAGTTTCCTGTACACTTATTACACCTCAATAAAGCTGTTTAGGGGAAAAAGATGCACAAAAAATGTGAAACAATACCATAACTTCCCTTGCTTCTTTTTGCTACAAAATATATTATGTGTATTAAAACACATAAATTTTAAATATATTTATTTTGACATGCTATATATCATTAGTTTTAATTAATAAATAATCAGGAATAAATATTGATTCCATGGTATATCAGACTCAAACAAGTTATATACAGTATGTGAAGAAAAAACCTACTGAATGTTTAAGTTTTTAAAAGTTTATTACAGTAAAAGATGTGTTGACATCGGTATGCCTCAAAAGATTGCCCCTGACTTCAAGCATACGGGTCGCATCCCTCTTGGCACTTCCTGAGTCAGACCTGAAGTCCCCTCTCACGAGTGTCTTTAGTTGTGCTGTGTGGCTGGCTCCATGTCTTAAATCGATTCAAAATGTTGACCTTTCATGGTCATTTTGATTTGAGGAGAGAGCCAGAAGTAGCACAGTGCCAGATCCAGGGAATTTGGTGGATGAGGACACACTGTAATGTTGCCACTTGACAGAAAAACTTCTGTGAATGTAAACTAAACTGTGGCAAAAACAAGGATGCACAGCGGGGAGGAACTGGGAGGGGGAGGTCACTGGCAATTTGCCGTTTACTATAATGGATTTTATTTAACTGTATTTTTAATCATATTATATATGTATTTCATAAACTATAAATAACATAACACTAAACACTTAAAAGTACCACGTCTCTTCCTTGGCATTCAAAGTGTGGAACAGACCCAGGTTCCTCAGGGTACAGAATGCCTACCCTCAGCCTCAGTGAGAATCCTACCAGGGGGAGTCACACACAACCGGGCCTACTGAGGCAAAAGCCTGGGGAATATAACTGAACAACATCAAATGAGGTCAGAAGAAAAAAAAAGAGAGTGCTTCTCATAGGTTTCTAATGCTAAATAATAGGCTCATCAGAATCCAGTCGCCAAAACCGTACATACACAGTCATTCGTGAGGCAGACAAGAACGTTGGGCTGCTTCTCCCAGGAAAGAAGGCCATCTGGCTGACGACTAGGCTGCAGGCACCCAGGACAAGCCCCAAACAAAGGAGAAAAGGTCATAGATAAACCATGAGGGAAAACCATAGGAAACGCTGCCCTTTCCTATTCGTCATAACAAAACTATTTTGGACACTTGACATCCTGCAAATAGAATCAGATGCTGCAGCCGGAGACTCTCCTCCCTGTATGCTCCTCCCACTGCCCCCACCAGGACAGCACTGCACTGCCCCGAATGGAAGGCAGATGGAGAGTCTGGGCTCTGTCTCCTCGCTGGTGGTTAAAAGAAACTCAGACCGCAGATGATCAACAAGTTCAGAATGGCCAGGAACAGCCCGTTTGTTTCTCCTGCTTAATCATTGAATCTAGCTAACATTTTGACTTTCTCAAAAATGTTTGAGATTGAAAAAAAAAAAATGTTTGAGATTGAAAAATTAATCATATGGCCACCCTATGGATCAATGATGCACACCAAATTCAATGCCCACCAATCCTATGGGCAAGAAAGCCCAGCATCTCCTTCCTGACCTTCCTTTATTTGACCAGTATAAAAAAATTCCCCCATTAGAATCACTTTTGAGTTTTTAAAAACCCATCTTACTAACTCTGGTAGTACTTCCTATGCAAGTACCCCTACCTCTAGTGTTCAGCCAAACTCAAAATTTACATGATTTACATGATTCTTTGGTGTTATTTTTCCACTCCTCAAACTACTTCTCCAGAAACTTCCTGTTATAAGTAACCAACTCACTCACAAAAATGTGCCCAGCCTCCTCTCAGTCAGGAATTGCCTCTCCCCTAAGGAGTATCTGCACTGCTTTCTTATGACTAATCACCCCAACATATGTCAATTCAACAAGTATTTATTAGGCAGTAACCCTGTGCTCAGAAATATGTTAAAGGTTAAAGGCCTACAAAAGAAATACAGACCCCACTCCATCACACAGTTGTCAGTCTCTTGGAAACCAGATACATGATATCTAACACACTGAACAGAGAAATAATATCATGAGTGGGGTGGTTAATATCCAAAAAGAAAAAGACAACACAACTAGTGAATGGTCATCTGTCTGTTGCCTCCCCTTTCACCTATCAATAGATGATAGATTTTTCTCCAAGAGAAACATCCTCTTGGATCTCAGCCATATGTTTTAGTAGAATTGATCTACTACCAACTCCAGAAGTAGGTCCAAATCACTTGACAAACCACCACGTCCAACCCCTGGCCACACTGACTAGTTCTACAGTATGCTAGTAATAAAATCAAAATGAATGAGATTCAAGGCAATGCTTGTCCCAATTTCTGGAGAAATCTGGCTTTCTCTTTCTGTCAGAGCCTGAGGAGAATAATGACAATTCACTCCAAAAAGGGGAGTGGCTCAACTGAGGATGCATGGAGTAGATAGAGGATGAAGTGAATCCTGCAGAACTGAGTAGGAAGAAGAAAAGATAGGAATTCTTTAAAGGTCTCACTTGAGCTACTGAATTAGGCTTCACCAGATCTGCTTCTGAGCCTCCTGATTATATGAGCTTACGAATTCCTTTCCTTGTTTAAGCCAGTTTGTACTGGTTTTCTGACCATCCAACCAAGAATTCTGGATTAACAGAGCCAGAGACAATGGCAAGGAGGAGAGGGTACTTGAGTTATACACTGAACACTTTATGGTGGGATTTGCATATGTCAACGGGTTGGGGGTAGGACAGAAGAGAAAAAAATAGAGTGAGTGAACGTGCAATGAGGAATGGGCACAGCACACTGAGACCAGCCTGCCTGAAGCAGAGCGACCTAGGGGTCCTGAGGACTGAGACGGCCTGTGACAGCCACAGAGCCCACTGTGTCACTGCTGCTGTGAACCTCACAGTAGTGCTCTCAATTGGACAGTGCGAGTTTTCACCCTGATGCATGGCATCATGAATGAGATGCGGAATGGCGAGTCCCTGACTCAAGAAGCCCCTGAGGAAAGGCTTTCCTCCTTCCTCGCAGGAGCTGCCGCTCGTTCTCTCTCTGCTCGTGCCCATCCCTCTGCTCCGCAGCTGGCTGAGGCTGCGAGCAAACAGAACTGAGGAACAAGCATGCAACGTGCCACAGACTCGGGCTGCTTCCATGTCTTGTGCAGAAGAGGCAAGTTCCAAGGACAAGGCTCTGGACTTCCTGTTAAGAGCCAAAGAAGTTATTAAATCTTCAGCAAAATTGGTTACAAGTTTTCTTCCGCCAAAGAACTTTCTCTTCAAAACAAATTTTTCGAGAAAGTTCCTACTTGAACTTTGGAGGGACAAAGTCCCCGCTGCCCAGTCCCCCCTGGGACCCTGAGACGCCTCTGTGGAATACTTTTCTACAAATCCTAGGAGCTCCCCTCAGGGTGGGGACTGTTGATGCTCACCCCTGGGAGCATCATTCACACTTAGCAAATGAAAGAGGGACAGAAAGCATGCACTGGCTCACTGGAAAGAGCCACATAAGGAAAGACTATCCTCTTAGAAACACATTGCTCCACCGAGCTGCAGTGGCCCCACACGCAGGGAGCTGAAGTTGAAAAGCACAGCACCGGCCTGCAGATCTCTCAAGCCTAAGTGCTGGTGTTCACAGCTGTCAGACCAGACCACTGCCCCCAGCCCACCAGACTCAGGTGTGAGTGGTATTGCAGCAGTAATGAAAAGAATCCTTCATGAATAAAAGCCATTGAAGTAGCTAAGACCTCAACTGCAAACCTGCTACTGATGAACTGATCAGGCACACCCAGGAAAAAAACCTACACTAGAATGAAAAATAGTAGCATGATCATTTTGTGAACTTCCAAAAATACCAGCTTAGCCCATCTGCTGACAGTGCTGTGAAAATAATCCATTAGCCTAGAGCAGCTTGGACTGCAAGAAGGCAGGAGGTGATGTCTCCACGAAGCAGGTGTAGTGAAGAAGAGCTCTGGGAGGCCCCGCTGTGAACCCCATCCTCCCGGTGCTCCAGCCGTGTTGCATGGAGAGGCAGCATAATGCTCCTGAGTCTCAGTGTTTCTTGTGGTGAAATAGAAAGCTGCTCATTCAGAATAGCAGCAACCTTGCAGAGTGCCTATAAAGATCAGCAGGAGTATGAGAAAGTTACCTGGCACACGATGGGTGCTAGATGCTAATAGCAATTAGAGTCTGCAGATGGTCTCCTCTGGCCAAAGGAATTTGATTCAAGGGGGCTTGAGCAATCCAGTTCCCAGCATCCTCCCTTTCTTCCCAGAAAAACCTGGCTCATGGGGCATTTTCCACATATGAGGTGAGCGTCCAGTTTGGAACATGTCCCCTCTGCATGGCCAAGACAAGCTCTTCCACAGTGACAACCCTGTGCGCGCACACACACAGTGCGGTGCTGGCCTTGCTGGCAGCTGCCTGTCCCTCCCCGCAGTCCCTAGTCTGAAAGACAGAGGTCCACAACCACGCTAATTAAATCTACAGATGATCACAGACAGGGCAGTGCTGCAAACAGCACCAGGGAGGATGGGGAAATAAATGAGAAGGGACCTGGGGAGTTTAGAAAATATGGGACAGGAAATAACAAAATGAGACTGAATGTGGAAGAATGTAAGTCACTCCAACTGGGGGAAATAATCAGAAACACGGACCGTGGAGGCGGGCTGGGAAAAGGCTAGAGAGATGAGGGTGCAGAGGTGGTGGGTGGCAAATCGGTGACCAAGGAAAGAAGGAAAATGACAGGAGAGCTGGAGATGGATCCCAGAAGGCTGCAGGAAGGGGCAGGTGGGAAGCCATAGTGCAGGGTCCTGGGTCACCCGCAGCAGGACCTGTCAGCGTTCTCTGGGCCCTGTTCCCTCCTACAAGCTATGCTGCCTTCATCCAGAGCTCGAGCCACTTCTGTGAGGAGCTCCCTATATCCCAGAGGAAGCTCTGCCAGTCTCCCTGCTGACCAGCTGCCATAGTGGTGGGTGCACAGGCCTCTCCCTCTGCCTGCCTCTCCATCCTACTTCATAGACAACCCAGCCCTAAAGCTCTTTGGGTCACTCCTAGCACCCAGTCCAACACTAAGCCATGGCAGGCATTCAATCCAAACGAGGGCTGGCAGCCTCTCAACTAGCATGGCCAGGAACACTCTCTCTCCACCTCCTAAGAGACCTCCAGCATGAACTCTAGGCCCTGGATTCTGGCCTCGAGGCCCACAGTGCTCATGCACAGTATTCCTGAATGAAAAGTACACGGTGTATGGGCCAACCAGAAGCTCAACAGACTAAAGCACCTGCTTAGGCAGATGCAGGGACTGAGGGTTCAATCCCCCTGGAGCACGCTGAGATAGCGATTGAGACTGGGCGTGGCAGTGCATGCCTGTAATCCCAGTGCTTGGGAGGCTGATGGATAGGAAGTATCACTACAAGTCTGATCTGTGTAGTGGGACCCTGTAGACCTTATACTAAATATATTAACACGCATACACACACACACACACACACACACACACACACACTATGTGTCTAACCTGGGCACAAAGGCTGGAGGTCACTCAAATTTCAGGGAAAAAAGTTCAAATGACAGATGACAGCCAGGGTGAAAGGAAGGGTGGACAATGGCTTCGTCAGATGATCACCCTGCCAACCTAGCTGTGCTGCAGATGGAAGCTTCTCTGGGGCCACAGTGGTCCCACCAAGGCATCCACCCTCACTCGGCTGAAAACTGTACATTTAGGAATCATAGGAAATACAATCAGGAGAACAAGGTGCAGCCCACTTGCAGAGGACTTGGGAGAGGCTTCTTGGCCCTGGAGACAAATCTATGTGCTGTCGGGAGCCACTGCCACCTCGAGCTCCTTGGAAGACAGGCAGGAGTGCCCCCACCCCAGTAAAAGAGCACTGTAGTTCTCAGGAGGCATGTGGGTGTTGAGGGGTAAGGAGGCAAATCCCTAAAACATAGCATGAAGCCCAGCCTTCGTTTTGGTACCAGGAGCAACCGGAGGAGAGGGAAGGTGTTGATCAGACTGAGGAAAGCCCAGGTTTGGAGGGAGAGGTCCTCAGAGGGCCCTTGCTGCAGAGCAGGGTCATTTTGTCACACACCGACAGGACACTGGAAAGCCTGCATCTTTCCTGCCTCTCTGGAGCTGTGCCATCCCAGCAGTGCTGACGTCTTCAAAGCAGCAAGACCAGAAACACAGACCATCCCTCTGGGAGGCTGAGATGGGAGGATCTCAAGTTCAAACCAGCCTGGGAAACTGAATGACTTAGGGAAATCTTATCTCTAAATTGAAAAGAAAATTTTAATTCAAAAAAGAGAAGGGGGTATAGTTCAATACGAAGGTCCTGGGTTAAATCCCATTAATAAAGGAGAAGAAGGAAAGAATGATAGAGGAACAGGAGGAAGACGAGGAGGAGAAAGAAAAAGAAAGCAAAGGAGACACTTCAGCTTCATGAGGAAGGTGTTTTCTCAGTGCCTCAGCCGAAAGGTCCAAGCGGTCACCATTTTGTAGCAAATGCACAAGGGCTGCCAGCTCCCAGCCTTCAGGGGCTCCAGGAGAGACCACAGCAGAGTGTCAGAGATGGTGAGACCCACCCAAAGCTGGATCGCTTGCTCTCTTTTCCCCTCAATGGTCCCATCAAAGATCCTACTCAGGGTGAGGCATCTCTCTGCTGAACAATAAATGCAGCAAATACCCGCATTTATTTGTTATTCTAACCAAGGCGGCCACATCCAGTTGTATAGGTCATGCACTGCACACACACACACACACTGTGTTCAGAGGCACCACCTGCAGAGGAGGTAGCTTTATTTAACAGTGTGTTTACTGTGTACTCTGCCAGATGATAGTAAAGTGCCCTGACTTAAAACAGAATCAACACATTAAGACAATTTTCGAAAAATGAATGAGAAGAAAGAAAGAAACAAAGAAAGAAAGAAAGAAAGCCAGCCAGCTGCCAGAATGAAGGAATTCTTTTTATAAATGGCACAAAGATACCACTTTGCCAACCATAGTCCCATCTTGCTCCCAAATGGAGCAAGACATACAGGGGCTATAGCCACAGAGAGATGAACTCTTCTTGGGATATTTATTTCTCCTAAACAACCCGGTAAAATAATGACTCCCTAAAGACTGGTTGCTTGTCTTGCTCATGGCTAAGTCTCCAGCACCATGTGTTGGGTGTCATAACCAGACACCCAGCACCATGCACAGAGCTTAGTAAGTACTCTAAGGAGTTCACTGGAGCAGCCAGAGACAAGGGAAAGATTTTAGAAACAGACCCCTGGACAGCGGAAGAACCCAGGCCGTCTCCACCTCCCAGCTGGAGCCCTGCTGTGGCCCTGGCCGGAAGCCCTGGAAGCCTCCCGAGTCGTTTGCAAGTCTCCCAGACAGCTGCAGGAATTTCTCTGAGACCAGAGAAGTTGGAAGTGTACAATCTTCTAAGCTCTTTTAATTCAGCCTACAATCAAGGGAATCAAAGAAGCAGCCTAGAAAGCAGTGCTGGGACATCCACCATTTTTTTATGGGTCTAGGTGTACGAGACAGGACAACAGTCCTGACTGTCTCTGCTGCTCCCTCCCTTGTACCCAGCTCTTTCCCAGAGGTCTCCCCTGGCACCGCCCCGAGCCTCCAGCCCCACTCTGCAAGGTGTGTGTGCTGGGTCTTCCTTTGCCAGCACACCTGCCATTTGATCCACCTCCTCTCCAGGTAAGGCAGGCCTTCAGTGGCCACAGGGAGCTCCTAGGTGGCCCCTCCCAGGACCTACCAAATAACTGTTTCTTCAACCTGTGATGAGACCACATTTCTGCAACAGTATCTTATGGTGTAGCCCAGGCTGGCCTCACATTTAAATCTTCTGGCCTTAGCCTATAATCCCAAATTCTGGGATTACATATAAATGATACCATGCTCAGTTCAGTTGTACTGTGATAGGGTCTCCAAAATCTCATCCCAAACTAGGACTGAGGGCAGACACCAGGGCCCTTTAGAAGACTGGCACAAAAAGGTCTAGGAGCCTCTCTGAATGGGCCCACATGGCACCCCCATGGGTGGGTACACAACTTCATGAGTATACCAGCAACCACTGGGCATATACTTTAGGAGGGAGCTTAGCAGAATTGAAATACTCTCAGGCGATCATTATATGGAGCCATCAGGAAAGGTCCAGGTACTGAGGGATGGGACATTACCCACAGGCCCCCACGGGTGCACACGCAGCAGGTGCATGGCTATGTCAGTTTCCCACTGTGGTAGGACACTGTTGGCATGGGGGCTTTTATTTTTTTTCCAACATTTGGTGACCTGGACTGGAGAGCACTCAATCCTTACATGCAAAGCTGCTACAAATGACAGTTTTATATACTGCTGCCAATGTGACGAGCTGTGGCAGATGAAAAGGAAGGGGTGAGCACTCAGGAGGCTGTGCCAGGGTCCAGACAGTGCTACTCACACCTAAAAGAGACTAAGGCAGCTTGCTTGCTTGCTGGTGTCCTGGACTTGGATTTTGGCTCCATGCTGTTCTCTGGCTCTATTGCTAAGCCAATGATGAGCGGCACCTTTTAGGCGGCTACGTAGACAACAGATGAAGCCAAGGTTCCTTGGGCAAATAGCACCCGACTCACTCCACACTGTACATCTCCGTGCTTTCTTCATCTCCGCCTTGCTGGAGGGATTTGGGCCGGAGCCCATCCAGCATGCTGGCGGAGTCCAAGGAGAATCTGCATGAGACTTAAAGGAGTCCGGGAGGAGCACATCCTGTCCATTAGGGATGGGCTGAGCTGCAGAGTCTTCTCTGGCTGCTCTTCTAGGCTTTCCATCAACACATCAGGACAAATGAGGTATTTCTGTCAATCACTGAAGATGCATGGCATCCCAGCTGACTGCTCCCCAGGCTGACAGGGCTTCTTGGGGGACATCCCACACATAAAAACTTTTGCTCGGGGCTGCAAAGCATTTTGGAGGGAAGGCTCTGCAGGTGGCCATGAAGCATGTGACCTACTGCAGAGAGAGCTGGAAGGATGGTCTGAGGCTCAGCGGCAGCCTCACAGCCCTACAGAGGGGCCTCTCTGTCCCAGTGACATCAGCCGGAGCTGGGGGACAATAACATCTCCATGCCTACCACACCAAGAGAGGCCCACAGAAGCCCCACCTCTCACCTGTGCTTGGCCAGAGCCAGGGAGAGGCCTCCATGCTCAGTGCTTTTGCACACATCTAAGAGGCCCCCGATGAACGAGGAGGAACTCAGAGAAAGGACCAGACACAGAGCCCGCCCCAGTCGCTTACAAATCAGGACCCACTAAAACACTATGGAAAAGAAGACTAAAAGGCCACAGGACGTTTAAAAGAAAGAAAGGGGATGGGAGAAGTGGGCCAGCCCGAAAGAGCTGGGACACAGGTCAATGTCCAAGAAGTCAGTTCCCAATGGGACTCAGACCCAACATGCCCAGCTCCTAGCCAAAGAAGCTGGGTGCAAGGACCTCAGAAGGCCTTTCCAACCCCGAGTTGGGTGCTTTTTTGATGTCCCACCTTGACCTGTCTTTGTTCATCCAATCCGCACCATCCCCTCTGGCGTCTCTGACTCCCGTCCTTTGCTTGACCTCTGCCCTAAGGCTTCAGAACCCAGCTCTTCTGAGTGCTGGGAAGCTTAACTCCAGCCTCACAGACCCCTCCACAGCCCTCATGCTCTGGACCCACTTGCCGCACATCCTGACACCCCACTTTCCAAGCAGAAGCCTCGCACTCCCACATTCAGCTCCCCCCAATTTATCTTTCTCTAGGACCCGTTGGGAACTGACTCCTCGTGTGTGTTAGGAGCACGTACAGAAGTGCGGACAGCGCCTAAGGAGAAGAGTCGGAGGCTGGGGTCGCTCCGGGTACAGCTCTCCTCACTGGGTTCAAGCCCTGCACTGATCAGACAAAGGAAAAGAGCAGCGTCTGCTGTTCACTTGGAACTCACCTGCTCTGCCATTACCGATGACAAGAAATTTTAAAAAGAAAAATCTCTCCTATGAAAGTGCAGACAGGGCTGGTGAGATGGCTCAGTGGTCTAAAGCACCTACTTAGAACAAGCTTAGCAAA
>NDGM011181278.1:0-11072 GCA_002564305.1 Octomys mimax | reverse complement strand
AACAAATAGCAATGAGACAGTTTCAAAACTGATTAATAGGACAGTTTCAATAATTAATACAGGATATCCTGTCTAAACAACTAATTTAAAGACAATACTATGCAATATAACAAACATTGTAAACTTAGTATTATTTTGCTTAGTGAAACTATCATTTATAATGTTTTCTTTACACTATAATTATTATCATTATTTTGTATTACATTTTTAAAAGATATCCTTAATAAACCTGAAATTTTAAGATAGCCTATGCCTAGCTATTATCACCTTTAGGTGTTCTTTCTTATCATAAGATGGCTGCTGAAACTCCAGCCATTGCATCTGTTTCACAAAGAAGGAGAAAAATTGGTGGGAAGAAAAGATATAGAGTCCTTCTAATATCAAAAAGACAAAAGCTTTTTCTGAAATCCTAACAAGGATCTGTTCATGTTTCACGAATCCAGTGTGTATCACACTCCTGATGCTGTTAGCAAAAGTGTTCGGGAAGGAAGTATTTTTCTCTTTGCTACGTGTAGAATATTAGAGGTATTTCGGGTAGAAGCAAATGGATCGTGACTGGAAAATTAATCACCTTGCCATAGAAAAACCGGGATTCAATAAAAATGCGCTGCTTTCCACGCTGAGCTTCTGCACGTGCTCTTTTCCCTGCCGAGATCACTCTTCTGTTCTTTCTGAGCCTGAGTTCTTTGTGTTTCCGCATCCTCCCAGTCATAACAACGCCTAGGGCTCCCCGGTGACTTTGGACATTTGCAACAGCTTCTCCTTTCCTTTTGCTTTCTCCCTTTCCCTTCTTCTTCTTCTTTTAACACTTTGCTGGCGATTCAATCCAGGGCCTTGCCCGGCACAGGCACACACTCGACCCCGGAGCTGTGAACCCAGCTCATGCGCGGACCACCTGTGGTCCCAGTGCACGTTTTTCTGTCACTTAATCACGACTAGGTTCATTGATTGGTTTATACATTTTGTCACCTGGATACTGTCACCTTCGTGAGACAAGGATACATTTTACCCAGCCCTTCCTGGTGTCAAGGTAATACAACGTAGGCACTTGATAGATATTTGTTAAATTTTCAGAGATGGTAGTACTCAGGTTTTTCATGCTTTTTCAATGTTTATGCTTTTGGAAAACAGAAGCAGAAGATCAGTGGGGAATTAAATGATAACAGAGAAGACTTGACCTATGAACACAGGCTCAGCTGGTCCTGCTCAGTGAGAGATAGAGTACTGGCTCCCATGCCAGTTGGCTGGAGCACGGGACCTGTTCAGCCTCCTTTCGGCCATTCATCTTTGGTCCTGACTCTAACCTGACTTACTCAGCAAAGGTGAATAAAAAGTCAGCAAGACTTCTTTGACCCATATTGGGAGTAAATATTTTGCTAAAATATATGGGAAGAGCATAAGCGAGAGTGGTTTCCCAAAATATAGTAGAGCATCCTGCGAGAAATATTTATGAAGCTTCCAGAACAACCTCATGCATCTGTTGATGAGCAGTGAACCTGGCAAAGCAAGTGTTTTCTTTATCTCTCCCCTTTGGGGTCTAACTATCAGTGCTAAGGAATACTTCCTGTTGGTTAGGGATAATGAACTCTTCCTAGGAACAGTTTACCCCAAGGCAGCACATGCGAGACCGTTGTCGTCTTTTAATTGATTTCTTTCAGGAAATATAAAATCTTCTAAAAACACCTAAGACATTCAAGCTTTCAACCACTAAGACTTAGACAAGTGCTAGAAATTGTAAGTGCTTAATAAATGATTGTTTCTTAATGAGCTGCTTGTCACAGGGCCATAGAAATCAAAGAAGAGAGGGATGAGTAGAAATGTGAATGAATTCCCAGCAACGACTACGCTTAGAAGTCACTGCCTGCAGCTGTCAGGCTCATAGAAGGGATTCATAGTATCCATCACCAGGTGCTCTTTGGATGCTAAATTTACACTCTCACTGGCCCCACCGCTAAATTCTCTCATAATCCTCAACAATTTTTTTTTTTTGTCTTTAAAGCCTTTTTTCTTAGTTAATGTAACTTATTTGAAATCATAGCTTAAACCTTTTAAGTAGTAGAGGACACTTTTTTTGGTCTTTTCTTTATGTTGCAATCTAAAATCCAGTGAATTTTCAGAGAAACTCCTTCTCAGCTACCCAAGTTTGAAGAAACAGTAGGAAGAATCACCTAAGCTCTGGCCCTATGTATGTCTGCTTTCTCCATTTGCAAACATCAAATTTCATCCTGTAAGTTGGCTCCTCATTTTAGAAGATTTGCACTGGATGATGGGAATATTACTATACAAGAGCATCCTGTGTGTGGTCTCTGGTCTGCATGTTTTCATACTCAGTGGTGTTTCCAAGAAGTTGTAAGGAGCAGGCACCACAGTTATGTGAAGGAATGGGTCAAACATGACGCCGTTTTTCCCTCTGTGATATAGTCTCCTTCGATGTCAAATTATAACATGATAGAGCCCAGACACTATAGCTAACAACAGTACAAATACAGTAGGAAGAGGTATGGTTTTTTGTGAAAAGTCATGAGAAGAACTGGCTTCATCACTGATTGCATGACCACAGACTGTTCTCAGCAAATGAACATAATAGTTTCACCTAAAAAGATCATGTAACAGCACTGAAGTACAATGAATAGCATCCTAGATCATTACCTCATGTTTGCATTAAGTAGGGAGATACCTTTAAGTCATTTAAAGGTCTGTGCCCTCTTCTACTATTTGTAAAGTATGATGGAACTGTGATGCACCTTTCAAATTTAGCATTCAATCATTCAGCATAGCTTCCTAGGTAAAGGAAAAATATTTTATGACTAGCATAATCTTTTACTAAATGTAAATATCTACAAACTTTAAGTATTATAGTCCTTTGCAAACTGGTGTGTTCTGTTATCTTCTAAGAGATTTTTTAAACCAAATCTTATACCCTTTAGTGATGCAGTCTTCCTACTATGTGTATCAATAAAACTCTTCACTTTTTAGTCAGTGAGCACAACCATAATTAAAAAGGAAAAGTGGGAAGGTCAAAAAGGACCAATGCCAAGTTATCCATTTGTCACTTTCACTGTCTCATGAGCCACTCAATTAATTTCTGTAGTATCTCAAGACAGTATCACTGGAAGAGATCTATGATTATAAAATGACCCAGAGATGATGCTCTTGCAGACAGGCAGCCCCCATAAAACCAAACAGCACTGACTGCATTGTCCATATCAGTCAAGGCAAAGAAAAGTGACCGCTTTAACAAGCTTAATTTAGAGATTAAGGGTCATGACTTTCATCATTTTTGGCTAATTCCATCTTCATGTAAGAATCACAACTGTATATATCCCACAATATTTTTGGTTGTACAAGTATCAATTTGCACACAACTTGCTACAGGTGAGAGCTGAGTCAGGCGAGATCACATTAGAGCTTCTGTCAGCCCCCGATGTTTTTACCATTGGAAGCCATTCCTTCAAAACAAAATTTGAAACGTATTTTATGGCTATGTTGGTATAAAGATGCCTATAATTCAAGTTAGTTTTTTTTAATCTCCTGATTTAAAAAATATTAAAGCATCTTCATGGCCTTCCAAGGCCTTCCAAAAGTATTTTGGGTCCCGGGCACTGTGCCCATTGTGTCTGATGGAGCAGGTGGCCATTGGCCAGGGAGTCTGGCTCCTACAATTGGGTCAACTTCTGTGAGCGTGCCCACCCATTAAACATCTTGGGAATAACTTACTTTTTTAAATATGCTATTGCTTTAATTTTGAACATTATATCTAAAGAGAGGAGAGTATATGTTATCATTTCTACCTATATGAAGTGAGCACTCTGGAACCAGAAACCAGAAAAGCTATGCATTATGTTTTCCTTTTCCTTTCCCTTCCCCTCTTTCTCTTTCTCCTCCTTTTTCCTCCTTCTTCTTTTCTGCCTCCCTACCCACTCCTCCTTCTCCTTTTTTCTTCTTCTTGCCTCTCTCTCTCTCACCCTGTATTTTTCTCCTCCATATTCTAAACATTTATGACCAAGTTTCTCACATAGAAGATTGCTAGTTTAAAAGAAACATGGCAAATGAAAATGACTGAGATGAGCTACATAAAGTAGCTCAATATCACCATTATCATGATGGTGAAAGTGCATAAGAATAGTCAATCTAAAGGGAGACTTTCACTGTAAGTTACTATGCAACAAAATTTCTAGGCTTGCCTTTCCCTGGTTCCATAAACGTCTCTCTCCTTGATATATTATGGACTGAGGCCATTAGCTTTAATCTCATTTCAGGTCGCATGACCTTCACCAATAAGACACTGATCTTTCACAAATTAACTAATTTTTAGGGTTTTTTTGAGACAGAATCTCACTGTGTGTCTCAAGCTCACAGAAATCATCCTACCTCAGCCTCCCAAATGCTGAGATAACAGGTGTGCACCATGACACCAGCCTGTCATACTAATTGATTTTCTATACAATGAAAGAACAAGTTTTCTCCTTTGTCTGTTGAGCAAGTTCTTCTCTATGACTTCCACTTAGCTCATTCCTCCTTGTTTTGCCATGCTTTTGCATACATGTCATCTTCTCAAAGATACTCTGGGTTCCTTTCATTGTCTGAAGTCATCTGCGGCATCCTTCATTCTCTCTTTACTGATGTAGCTGTGACTTTATTGCACTCATGATTGCCTGAAGTGATATATTTCTTGGCTCGTCTGCTTCTCTCCCCACCACTACAATGACGTCCTTTAAAACCAGCACCTTTGCTGCTATGATTATTACTGTAGATCCAGTACTTTGTTTTTGTAGATGCCTAGTAAGCATGTGTTGCAAGTGTAAGTGAATGACTGTAAGAATCAGAAATAGATGTGTTTTGGCATTCTAAAACTGAGGAGTGTGGGCTGTTCTTTCCTACCTTGCCCTCTCAAATCCCAAGGTAGGAAATCTGAAGCTGATTGAACACATCAGCCAATTAGGAGCATCCCAGATGCAAAATACACAGAGAATGTTCCATTTTGGTTTCAGATGCTTATACAAGAACAGAAGTTGTCTACGAGTGGACTAGAGAGCCCGCACGCTCTGTGGTTGTAGCAGAAGATGGGTCACGCTTAAACCAATATGATCTTCTTGGACAAACAGTAGACTCTGGGATTGTTCAGTCCAGTACAGGTAAGTGTCACTGGTTTAATGGAAATGTGGAAAGAAGAATAGAAAAATATATTGTGGCAATGTAAGACCTCAGTGATATTTCCAATAACACAAGCAGAGGGAAGAGAAAATTGTATTGAACTGGAGATCTGTTGAGCAGGAAGTAATATCAACTGTGCAGACCTGTGGGGCTGGACTTTTCCTCTAATTCCTCTTGACTTCTGTGTCTTTGAAAGCAGCAGTCTAGTTTGACATGATCAGTGTAGTACAGAAGGCAGGTGTGTGACTCCTTGGGGATGGTTATGTGGGTTGCTTTTTTACTCTTACACCTTGCCAGGTGATTACCATCATCCTGTCATGTTGTTAGAAGGAATCAGATTACACCCATGAAGATTAATACTGCCCTTCTTGGTAGATGAAAACTTTCCATTAATGTTAACTTAGTAGTTTGAGTGTGTTTGTGACAATGGCTATTACACATGGGACACTGCGACTCCAATTTGTTCAACTTATCAGTGTGTACAGACCTCTGTCCAAGCACCCTCCCCACTGAATGCTAATGGAGATATAGCCCCAGTGCTGCTCACTCCAGTTTGGAATTAAAAGTAAGGGAAGTGCCACAAATTGTGGCATTCTGACTGGTACTTTTCTTTTCTTTTTTTTTGGAACCAGGGATTGAACTCAGGCCCTTGAGCTTGCCGGGGAAGCGCTTATTGCACTGAGCCATCTCCCCAGCCCCATGACTGGTACTTTTAATGGCACTCCCAGAGCCACATAAGATACTAGGATAAACACTGACATGAGATTTCAGAGTTGTTTCAAATACTAATGATTTTTATGCAAATAATCATCTTATACTAACTCGGATATCAGAATCAGGTCACATAATTATGATACAATGGTGTCTTAACAATTATGAAAACTGTTGCTCCCCTCAAAGGCCAATATTTTAAAATTTATTCAATTACTGAAATAATATAAACAATTATTTTATAGATGTCTTATGAAATTTAAGTTTAGCTCACTTTGATTTGTGGTTGATAAATGAAGACATTTTAGTGCTATATATGAGCATGGATATTCTTGCACTGAAGAACTATCTTTACTAGATGTCAAAGTTCATTGGGAGACCCTTATAATTTTAGGAACTTTAAGTAATAGGTCAACATATTTACTATCGGTATCAAGTTAGGATTCATCGTCCTTAACAATATCAGTCTTGATCTTAAGATCTTAAACTTGTGCAACTTGTCTTAGACAGTGGAGAAGATTGATTCTCATTTTTCCTCTTATCAGAAATGCAAGTGGCATAGTGCAAAGGTGGTAGACTTTGTACTGAGAAAGTTGTTCTCTCCAGTGTGAGTCTCTCATTTAGTAACCTTGTGACTTTGGTCAAGTCATTTATTCCAATGGAAGCATTGGTCTCTTCTAAAGAATGGACAAGCTGTAATTTTCATTTAAAATGAACTAGCATAAATATTGTAAAACTGCTATGAGTAGTCACCTCAGTGTGACTGTTGTTAATCCTAAAAGCATCCTAAACATAAAAAATGCCTAAAGGTTTTTTTTTTTCTCAAGACATGCTTTATTGAAAAAGATACTAAAATCTGCTGTGCTCACTTCTTAAAAATGTATCGCTATTATAAACCAGACATTATGACAGGCACTAGAGATTCAGTGATAGATAAGGTACAGACCTTGCTCTCGTAGAATTGAAGTAAGAACAGATGAATACATAAACTGTAATTATCCAAATGGATCATAAGTGCTGTCATTAACACTTTTCTGAGGGGAGAGACCACATCTAGCTTCTGAATCTCTATTATTTTTCTTAGTAGCTGAGACATAGAATGCACTGAATAAATATTTTGACTTAATGGAATAAGGGAATGAATACAAAACCTAGGATAACTGAAAGATAGCTTCAGGAGGTGGCTTTTGTTTTCTTTTCCTTTTACTTAGTCTACACTTGTCAGTGGACAATTCAATTACTGTTGAAGGCCCAGGATATTCAGCATAATAGATACCTACTGCTTCCACAAGGAAGGAGAAGTGCATCTATTATTTGCAGCATGGAACTTGCAGGGGGTCCAGAAAGCTATTCAAATGTAGTATCATGTGTCCAGAAGGATGGTTACTTACAGGAGGAAAGCTGGACTCTAGTTCTAGCTCAGTAACCTTGCCCGTGCCACTCTAAGAACTTGGGCATGGTCTTTATTCTCTATTTCACATCTCTTTGTGGAACCCTGCAAACATGAAGATAAATGACACCAAAGGTTATCATTTCCCTGTATCTGCCAGAAGACTAGAGAAAGATGACTGGGGAGTGCAAGCACAATAAGCATAGTCAGGTCTCACCAGGGATACTATCGATTCCAGTCACCTCTTTCAAGGTTAAAAGTAGTTGTGTTCCTTGCCTGCCACTCACGCACACATGGACACACAAGCGCATAATCCCAGCAGCTGTATCAGGTCAAAATATCTTGAGAGCCCTTCAGTGATATCAGAGAGGAAACAATAGGATTGATAACACAGCATTTTGAAATTTTTAATTCGTGGAAACATGTTTAGAGATACTATCCCTTCTGTGGAGTCTGCCATCACATTTAGATAAAGAAAATTAGTTGCAGCCCTTAGTGTGAAGTGTACTTTTTCACCCAGTAGAGCAAAACTATTACTGGCACATGGGAAAGATAAATTCTCATCAGTTGCAAATCTAGTGGAAGTGTCTATTACTCATTCAGTTTCCCACTTACTCCTTTCACTGTTTGTTCATTTATTGTGTCCAACATCATGGTGGGTCTAGTTGAGAGAGATGAAAGATAAACCACCCTTACACTGAAGAGAAACTTATGGCTGCATGAGACAAATGTCTCATAGGACTGGGACTCTTACTCTTCCATCCTCTCCACAACAGTGATCAACATTCATCAATGCTATTTGGGGTTCCCACTCATAAATCCAAGTGCATGGTCTATAGAGAAAGAGACGTCAACATAGAGGTGGAGAGCTGAGGGGAAAGGACTTCTGGGGTTGTCTCATCAACTTAATTCTATTTCAAATGAAGGAACAAGTTCAGAAAGGCTCAGCGGTGAAATGCAGTCCCACCTCCTTATTACAAGTTCAGTGTTTTACGAAGTAATTAATAAAATGCCACCACCATTTTAATATATCATTTTTTTAATTTTTAAGATTTGGAAGAAGCTGGGTAGAGCAGCATGTGTTTGTCACTCTAGCACTTTAGGGAGAGTGTATGAGAAGATAGTAAGTTTTAGCTCAGCCTGAGCAACTTAACAACTTTGCAAGACCTTGCCTCAAAGTAAAAATTTTAAAAAGGCCTGGGAATATATCTCAGCGGGTAGTCTTGGGTTTAATTGCTAGTACTAGAAACACACACAAGTGAAAAAAAAGGCAAGGAAGGAGCTTCATAGCTTCACACAAAATTTCATTGAGTGAAGACTTATTTTCTTGAATTAGAAAGAGAAGATACATTGCTCTATTATAAATGTAAGCTGTGTATTTTTAGTGGTAGATTTTTAAAAATATTGTACACATTAATTATTTAATCTTATCTTCAAAATATCCCATGATAGTTAAATACTGTCATATTAATTGGACAAATCAGTAACCTGAAGCAAAATGAAATAAGCATGGTATTTACTTCTCAGTAATGAAGAGTTGAGAAAGAAAGACAGAAGCTATTCCCAACAAACATTTAAAGTTGTTCTGCAAATTTTATTCCTGTTTCTTTTCTTCCATTCTGTTTAATTTTATATTGTAGTGGCAGAAATATTGTCACATACAATTCACATCTTTGCTTGGGGCTAATAATGCACAAGGATATCTGGATTATAATTCTTCTGGATCCTTGAATTAGAGGAAAATAATTTTAAATGCTTAGTGCATAAGAACTTGATGTCTGGAGGTGCTTGCCATCCGGTGTAAGAAATGAGGGCTTCTTGGGACCTGGACTTTTCAGCAATGCTGAAACTGTTGGGACTTTGGCAAGGCTTACAGATGGACTAAAATTTCTTTTCCATAAGGGATGTGCATGACTTTTGGGGGGCCCAAGGGCAGAATTTTATTTTTTGTGCCTAGTTGTCCCCTCAAAGCCTCATGCAGTCATGTGGTGGGGGAACTTCCAGAGTTTGAGATTAGTTCATGATCAAGGCTGGGATTATAGGTCTTAGTGCTGCTGGGATTATGGGTGTGAGTACTTCCCCCAGCTGGGGGTGTATAGCCACAGTGTAACATAAGAGAGACAGAGATACAAACTTCCTCTCTCTGTTGCCATTGTTGCTGCTACTGTCCATTTTGCTCTTACTCTTTGCCTCTGCCATGAACTGCGGCCCTCTGTCATGTGCCAGTCTGACAAGTATGGACTGAAACCTCCTTAACTGTGAACTCAGTGAAACTATCCTTCTTAAAAAAGAAAGAAAGAAAGAAAGAAAGAAAGAAAGAAAGAAAGAAAGAGAAAAAGAAAAAGAAAAGAAATGAGGCCCTTTTTGTTGGGTTGTTCTTTCACTTTTGAATTGTTACAGCCTGCTTCTGATATTGTTGACCTTTCTGTCCCTTACATAAAATTTTGTGGCATACTTCTTAGATTTCATTTAATTTAGGAAGATGCATCAAAACATTGGAAGTTCATCTATTCTTTCACTAATATGCAAGGGAAAGAAATTTCTCATAAAATAAATATAATGTTGAATAATAGTTCTTCAGACATCTAAAAATCATATTCTTTTCAGGATCTTTGCCAAAATGTCACATTGCAAACAACAAAAGAAAATGGAATATACGTAGACACTCATCTTCTTGACATTATATAAAAGACAGAAATTTTTTCTTTGATCTGATGACATTTCACAGACTACAACTAAATGAATGGCCAGAGATAATAATGTATATCCCTGGAATGGTGAATACATAACACGGCTTTGTCCACAAAGCTGTATTTTAGGAAAGTTTTGGGGTAATTTCCTTTGCGGCATTTTCCCTCAAATACGGATTGCTTCATCTCTCTCAAATGACCTTGGCAATATCACCAAAAGCACATAGAGAAATTAATTAAAAAATCTCTTAACATGTTGCTCATCCTTCAACACAGAGATGACCTTGACTTTTGATTTCATTGAGCTACCTTGAGCCTCCATGTTCACCCACAACAGGTATTAAATAGTGACACCAGGTAAGATTCTGTTAGGTCAAAGTGCCTATTTCTCTCCTCAGTTAGTGGGAACAATATAAAGCCCATAAATAACTAAAATGTAAAGTATGGGTTATATAAATATAAGTAAGAGATATGAATCTTAATGAACTTAGTAAGCGTGCAGTAAGTGGTTGGTATTATCATTAGTAACGTTAATGAGACATACATGAATGTCTTCATTCTGTAAAGAGCAGATACCTTTCTTCTTCCCATATTCCCACCAATCTTGATTGGAGAGCAGAGTGAAGAGAATGTAAAAAGCAATAAAATACCTTTGATCACATGCATGCAGTCTCATCTTACTGGAGTCACCAGTCTTCAGTCTGTCATATTACATTTTGCACTATTTTATAGAAAAGAAAACGAAAAATAAGAGAAGCGAGAGGATTTGTTCAAAGCCACTGAACCAAAATCTAGATCTGAGTTTTAAATTAAAGTGTAGTTATCTCCAAGATGAATATATTTTCTCCTCAGAGTATACTTTTTTCTATTCTATTTCACTGAGGAATTAGTATCTCAGCTAGGCCCAATCTATAGATGAATGAAACACTCAACCATAGATGTCAGGAAAAATTTTCTAGGACAAGATATTAAGACATGAAAACTGTGGATACATGAGAAAGGAGTACATATAAGAAATAACATACGATAGTCTCAAACACAAATTAGTGGGGGGAGGAGTTGCTGTGGACAGTGTTTGCGTGTGTGTGTGTGTGTGTGCGCGCGCGTGTGTGTGTGTGTGTGTGTGT
>NDGM011181275.1:0-12294 GCA_002564305.1 Octomys mimax | reverse complement strand
CTCATAGGTCGGTCTTCTGTTCTATTTGGCCTTTTTAGAAGTGTGACCCATGCTTTTATGAGCTCCCTAGACTCTTAGAAGTCACACCATCCCTGTTTCTGTGTAGTTAGCAGTTGCTCTTCTAAGCTGCCACCTTGAACAAGTTCTAAAGAAATACATAGAGGCACAAAATAAGGAGATCTACCTACTTCCTAAGCCCAGGCAGTACTCACCTTAAATGCTGAATTTTCCTCGATGAATGTGCACTTCTTATATGCACAGAAATCTGGAAGGTTCGGCTTCTCTCAAGATGATAGAAATATTTTCTGATTTCACATAATTACCCTTTTCTTTCAGTCTTGCTCAAACAGGGGGATGGGCATTGCCTTGACAGATATCTTCTTGTTACTTGGCTTTCAGCTATTTTCTCTCTTGGGCTTGTTATGTTTCTAGAGCTCTGTATTGAGGCTTTTTTGAACCCCAATGACACTGATGACTAGTCTTTTAGTGAGGGCTACTGAAACCTCAGCATGAGTCTCTGTGGCTGAAGGAGCACATCACATGCTCCAGCTTTGGCCTGGATACTCCAGTGGCGCATGGCCAGAGACAGATTTTCTGTCCGCTGCGTTAATACCCAGAGAATCATGGGCCACAATTAGACTGAAAGACACTCCCAGGACCACCCATCTTACCAAATCCTTTTCATATAAAGCACTGCTAGTGGCCCAAAGAAATAAAAGTGAGTGACCAACTTTTAAAAATTTTGTTTCCCAAGGATTAAATTAAAAATACTCCTTTAAAAATCATTTAATTCTGAATAACAGGGGGTAACATGATGCTAAAACAGCTAGTTGTGTCACGTGCTGTCAGATGAAAAGAAATATGGCTTATTCATGTTTAGTGGTACAATTTGTCTTTAATGTGTCTTTTTCACACTTCCCATACACATATTTACCTCCACAGACCTAATGTCACAACTTTAAGGCATTTCATTTTCATCTGATACATTGGCTGTCATAATTAAATTTTAGTATATCTTTATTTTTTTTTAAGTTCAGTTTAGTTTATTAGTGTAGGTATGTAATATGTGTTACTTCTTTATCTATGCCAAAAAGACATTATAAACAAAGACATGTGTTGTATCATATTTTAATCTGATGAACAACATAAAACTCTGGAATATTGGGTAAAAGATCTTAAAAACTGCATCCACACAGGATGCAGTACTCTTTCCTTGTGGGAGGTTGGGACATGTATATAACCCGTGTTTTACCCCCCTTCCTTCTCTCCCTCTGCCCTTCACCCATCTTTTGATCCTTTTCCTTTTTTGTTATTCTGTACATATTTCTAGTATATAATGTTCATGTTCCCTGTGTGGAGTTGTAACAGAAAATGCTCCCCCACCTCAGGCAGTATACATACATTTGTTCGTGGCCCAAGTAACAGATCCTGTTCCAGGTTTGGTTGTTTCTGCTTTCTCAGAAATGGCTGGTCACTCTGATACATGGCTGGTCACTGTGATGTTCATCATGTAAACCAATCCCCAGTTCACAAGCCGTCCTGCCTCTGTACTTTTTGCTTGCTAATCCCATATGAACCCTATATCACCGGACATCAGCGCCTGATTGATCCTCTGGGAAAGATTCTGATCAGTGACACTCTACACAAATAAATCCTCCCCTAAATCCTGGGCGTTGTTTTCTGTGTCTCGGCTTGCCATCGCAGGATTGGTGTATTTACATAACACACCCTATTTTCTTCTTTTAATCCCCTTTCTTCCTTCCCTCCTCCCCTTGTACTCCCTCCATTTGTGAACTTTTTCCCCTTAGAGAAAACATCTATCTCCCTACTTGCTACTACCTACCTGCAATTATTTTTAAGCCATCCTCCTAATTTGTTCTACACACCTGAGCTACAGCCATACCACCCAATCTTATCTGTTTTACACACATGTATAACCATAAATCATACCAAGTTTAATGGGCATTTCTATATCTCATCACCTGTTCTCATATTGTTAATGGTTGAAGTGTCAAGAGGAATCTAGAAAGTAGGAATTATATCGTCAGTTACTGTGAAAACTGAAGCCTTTCATTTTGTCAAGCTTGAGAATTAGTAGCCAGTGATAATTGTGGCTGTGTCTAGTTATAAAGCTACAGTATACGCTCTTTCACAAATAGTTAGCTGGACAAAGCACTGGCAAAAACTATATAGACCTAGAAAACTGGATCCCTTTCTATTGTTATGAATGCTTATTTTTTCATAGAATCATAGGTGAGACTTTGGGTCAAGAGAGCACTAAAACAAAAACTAAGAAACAAAACTAAGATGCAGTAATTGCTTCTTTCTTATGCTGCAATGTGAATTATAAAAGTGTCATAATCTTTGATAAAGATAACTCACCCTATTTTACAAGATCTAAAAGAAACATTCTAATAAGAAAAATAGATCAACAAGGCAAAGGCTAATCCCATTGCATATGCTCATTGCTTACTATGGCTTCAGTTCATCAAAGACACTAGGATTGGAATGACCAACAGTATGATATAAAATGTTCATTTCAAAGAGCAGACATAGGGGGCCAGGGAGATAGCTCCGTAGAATAAGCACTTCCCTAGCAAGCACAAGGGCCTGAGTTCAATCCCTGGTCTGAAAAAAAAAAAGTAGGCATGAAGTCAGACCACAGAAAGAGAAACAAGAAGTATACAAAAATTTGGCTGAGAGAGGATTTTTAATGATCCTTTTGCACAGCCCTAAAGGTTCTTCCTTTCAAAACAGAAGTGTAACATCATTGGCTACACCATGAAAATTAAAAGTGTACATGAACTTTGACCTAAGCATTTAAATCCTAGGAAATATTGTGATTTCTTTATGCAATAAAACAAAGACATTATAAACAAAATTGTGTGCTGCATCCCACTCTAATCTGATGAACAACATAAACTCTGGAATACTGGCTAAAAGAATTCAAAAACTGCATCCACACAGGAAAGGCTAAGAGGAAACTGTAAAGCGGTTCTGAAGAAGGAAGGCCATGAATAATTTAGTCATTCTGGTAAGGCAACTATGAAAAATACATTTTAAATTTGATTCTTCAACATTCTCAGTTATTAAAAAACTTCTATGAATACAATGGACCCCCAAATTTGTGGGGGTTATTTCTACTGCACCCTCAAATTATGAAAAATCAGGAATTTCATGTAGGGTCATAAAAATGCTGATAAATGCCAATTGTTATAGTTTAAACCCTAAATATGCTATGTTGCCCTCAGTTATGTAATTTAATTTAATAAAATGCTGTATATAGTACTGAAATCATTTAATTTAAATTAATTTAACATTGTACAGTAGTTCAAATTCCTGGAGCACTTTAAATTTCTTGTGCTTAGGCTCATTACCAGAATGCTGAAAAGGTGCAGGTCATTTTGTGGGCATCTGAGGAATCTTTGGGCTTCAGGAAGAACAAAATCAAGAACATTGGCAATGCTATATGCATACAGCAACCTATGATGATGCATAATGCTGGTGAATCTGCAGAGGTAGCTTACAGGGCAGCAGCCAATCAGCAGCGGGGAGAAGTGAATAATGCTCTTGGATTGGCTACTCGCCACCAAAAAAAGAACAATTGCAGAGGATGCAGTACTATAGGTTCAGTGAAATTGTGTGGATGTCCAAGAATAATGATTAGTTAGGTTATAAAAAATCCACAAAATGCTGAGGCCACAGATTCTGAAGCATAATCTCACTGTAGTAAACTGTAGTTATTGGACTACTCTATATGCTTCTCAAAGTTAGTCACAAAAATATTAAAACAAAAAATCTCTTTATATATGAGGTATATCTAGTTTTCGCCACCAGATTTGAACTCTTGATAACCTCTATAGATCCACTTTATACAGTCTAGTATTTTCTTTAATGACTAAGAATAATCATATGCTTATTTATTAAAAATTTTCAAAAATACACAGGCTAAATTCTTTCATTTGTCTTAGTTTTCCTGTTAAAGATTAAAGACCTTACAAATTTTTCCTGCCCTTCCCACTGACAGCTGAATTACACTTAAGTAAGGAGAGCAGTTTCATTTTGTTTTTTCTAGTTTTGTAGAAATATATAAAACAGCATATGAATTAGAACTGTCAAATCAGTTTTTTATGGTACTTTGGACCTCATCAGACTTAAGAGCAATTTCTTTACACATAACAAGAAAATAAAACAATATTAGATAAATTATAATGAGTACTAAACTTGTGGCTGTATATTCATAACTGATGTAAATACATATGCGACAGAACATACTGAAATTATTCAAACATCCTGATATTTTACCCCCTTTCAACACACAGATCAAGTCACTGAACCTATGAAAATTTTTCTTCTTTTGAAACATGTCTCTTCTAAAATGCCAGTGGAAATCAGAAAATAATTCATTCATTTGTTTCCAGAGTTTAAGAAAAAAGTCTCCCTTTGAACTACCTTTCCTAAATGTGTTTTAGAAAGTAAAAATATCAGATGTTAAGAACCAGTATTTTTTAAGTCATACACATTTCATTGATTTCCTGTCTTTGCTATACTAGCTAAGATCTCTGAGGCTTATTGTGTAGAAATAGTTCGGGTTTTTCAAGCAGAAAATTAATAAATTCAATTGCTATGTATGTTACCCAGAGCTCTGCTCATATGAATTATAAAACCCGAGTCACTCTTTGGCATGTGCTGAAGCTCCTCCCCAATCTCACTACTACCTTCACATCTAGAGGCCTGCTGAGAGTGGAGTCTTGTGATGGGGGGAGAGTCACTGTTGTCCTCCTTGGAAAATACCTCAAGGGAAAGCATTACTCTACAGGAAAGGGAGAATTATCTCGCTGACACAAAAGTGAAGAGGCTGTTAAAACTGAGTGTGGGAAAGGGGGTTCCCATACCACCTCTACCTCTGGAAGAAGCAACTGTGGTGTCTCCAGTCATGTGTCCACCTCTCAATTTACATCATCGTAATCTTTATCAATCAATGGTCTCACTTTAGTTGCAGATGCCCTAAGAGACTCAAAGTTAAATTACTAAGGAGTTTATAGTGATAATTGTCCACATAAAGCAAAAAGGAAAGATCTCAGAAAATATTGCCTTTACACTTCAAAGAACAAGAGAAAGTAGACAAAAACCAAACCCAGTGTGAAAAGGAAGATAACAATTAACAAAGGTCAGAACAAAAATAAATGAAATTGAGACTAGAAAAGTTATTTTTAAAAAGTTTGCTGAAATCAAGAGCTGGTATTTTGAAAAGATAAGCACTATTGAGAAATATTTAGCTATGCTACTGAAAAAGAGATAAGGCACTCAAAATTATCTCAAATCTGGACTGCTATGTGTTGGGAGCTTCTGAAGCTGGAGATTGATCACATGTGTGAGATTAGGTCTAGACCACATTGTCTAAAGCAGTAAAGGTGCCTGTGTCCTAAGAAAAAACATCCCTCTGGACAATGTCAGCTATCAGTCACTAGGCAATCTTGTGTCATATGATACACACTTTGCAAAAGAATAAATAAAAGCCCCTACTATGCTTTTATGGGGGACACCATTAGGCAATCAGCTAATGAGCCACCACCTGACGTAGTAGCTCTTGTCTTCTTGTTTATCTTTTCCTCATTCCTGCCACTTTTTCTCTCCAGGGTACACAAAGACACCAAGGAAGTCCAACATTTTATCTCCCTTTTTTGTTTTGTTGTAGCTGTGTTCAGAGACCTTTTTAGAAAAGCTTTTCTTTCTTGATGACTGTGTCAGTTACTCTTCTCTCATTGCTCAGACAAATACCCGACACTCAAAATGAAGGAAGAAAAGGTTTACTTAGCTCACAATTAATGAAGGTTTTAGTCAGCTGGCTGCAAGGCAGAGGGGCACATGGCAGAGAGCAACTTTTAATAGCATTGGCAAAGAGTAGAGCAAATAAGAGGAGGGGGGACAACAATGGCTACAGAGAACAAGTCTGTTTCCCTTAAGCTTCATTCAGACTACCTGCCCCAGCCTAGATGTAGTACTCACACCCATAATCCCAGCAGATCATGAGTTAATTACAAACTCTAGAATTCTGTCTCATGACTGCATGAGGCTTTGGGGGGACAACTATTCACAAACCATAACAATTCTAATCCAAATACTTTTGGTATTTATATTTAGCAATTTAACCCTATACAGTCCAATAGTCCACTGGGGGCGGGGCTAGCACAGCATGTGGTGCCAGGGATTAAGCCTTGGTCTCTGCACTTGCCTAAGCGTTCCTAAGTAGGCACTTTAGTCTGCTGAGCTATCTCTCAGGCCCCTTACCTTTCTTAAAATTTTAAAAATTTAATAGTATGTATTGATAAGTGAAGAAGGAGGAATTTATTCACCCTTTTGCTTTTGTGATTAAATTTTGATTGTACAGTGAGAAACCTGTGTCCTATATTGTGGAGAAAGAAGTCATCACATGGCCTCCCTTATATGACCCATCTTATTTATTTATTTATTTATTTTGGTCAGAACCAGGGATTGAACTCAGGCCCTTATGCTTGCCAGGGAAGCACTTATTCCACTGAGCTATCTCCCCAACCATGACCCATCTTTAAAAGCAAACAAATTGATTTAACTTATCTAAAGGATGACAGTATCACTAGAGAAATTAGCCCATAATCTGGATGGAGACAATTAATATTACCAAATAAAGTCTGAAAATTACGAAAGGTATGTCTAAACAGTTGGGGACACAGTGTAGCTTTGTGGGTTGAGTTGAACCAAATATGAAGAAGTTATCATAGCTTATAGCTCCTAGGAGGCCACTAGCAGGCCTGCCCCCATTTAAGTAAGATGTCAAAATCAAGCGACTATTTTAACCCACTGTTTTTAGGTTGTACTCCAATCCTCTATCTGTTGGTAAAATATCAAAGCTTTTTCTATACCAAATAAATTTCAGACTGTAAAATAAGCAATCAACTTTATTAGGAATCAAAAGAAATCTGTAATCTTTTTAAATATCCCTATTATTGTAAATCTTAGGAATATGATTTTTTAAGGTAACTTTTTATCTTGAGAATATAAACAACCTTTTAAATTAATCATCTTAATGGGAAAGTGTAAGTGCTTCTCTTTCAGTGTCAAGTGTAGGAGAAAGAGAGAACCACTTTATTTCCTGCTTCCCTATGAGGCTCTATCCCTAGTCAAATGGCCCTTTGTGTCCCTCAAGGTCAGCAGTCCATCACCTTTGTAGCTGCCCTACCCAGAGACCATCTGAACTTGGATTTGAAAGGCCCTTTATAATGTTTCTTCTTTAACTAATTAATCTATATTTTAACCCATTATTTCCTTCTTAAATATTTATATTTTAAAATTTTTTTCTCAAAGAAAAATTGATCAATTGAGTGATATGAGAATGTGGAGTGATTTGAACAATGTTTTGAGTAAGTCCAACTATAACTTGGATTTCTCCTATATAATCAGCATTGATGACACCAGAAAATCCTGGAGACCTCATTATTCTTTGTATAGGAACTCTGCTTCTGGTTGCTGCTTTGACTCTACTACCTCAGAGCAGGGCAAGCTGTTAGCACTGGGATGGGCTATCTCACCCACATTCACCCTCCCCACGTGATGCGGGGGGTGGGTCTGTGCGCAGCCACTGTGTGTGCCTACTGTCACTCTGGCTCTGACCACTAGATGTTTTGTTTTTTGCTGAGATATAAGTATAACCACAGATTTTCAGTGCCTAAAACATACACAGCGAACACCAAAGCCATGGCATGTCATAGCCGTGACCCTCCTACTTATCCCCAGGTGCACAAGGCTGTAGTTGTTGGCACATGCCAACCTTCATGGCTTGTCAGGGTGCATGAATGTGCAGGCAGCTGGGGAATCCCAGCTGGGCCTGCTTAGGACCTGAGCACACCCCCTCAGCAGAACCTCCACCATGCTGCTTGAACCAACTGCTTGCAATTTAAGATCATTTTGTCCTTTTTTTTTTTTTTAATCTAATTGAGCAAAGCTAGAGGGCTCAAACTCTCTCTGCTGTATCTTTGCTTCACCTTCCTTGTCCCACTTGGCGCTTGATTTTAGAATAGTACTCTGTGCCAAGTCCTTTCTGGTGGTCTTAGAAAATAATTTAATTACAGGAACCAAGAAAACAATAAACATTTTTACATACATCTATATACATCTATAAACATCTGTGGTTCTTGAAATGCTATTTGTTCCATTTTTAATTCAATATAACTTCCTCCCTTGGTTTCTCTTCAAGCTTGCTTTTCTCTCTGATCTTAGTGACAAGTTTCTGGCCCTCATGAGCCCTTCTCTGGCTCTAACGTCCTCCATCCCCATGTTTTATACCTGTTGTGCCAGCGCCAGTGCATGCCTCTGTTGAATACTGACCCCAACCAACTCATTTCCCTACCCTTTTATGCTCTCTCAGGAAGTGCCCCAATTGCCTCCTTTAATCTTGCCAGGTGTCCTGCTAGGGAGTCAAATGTTGGACTCCTTTGGTGGCTAAATGTACCCTGGGGAGAAAAGGTGTCCGGAATGAGTAAAAGATAGACAAGAAGGCAAAAGTTGGGTCAGGTGGTGGCCTGTTGCCTGGTTGGAAATGACTCCCAGAACAACAGTAGGGAAATTTATTTATGCCTTTGCAAAGTTGGTATCAAGTGACACAAGGTTGTCTAGAGACTAACAACAGACACCAACCAGGCAGGATGCTTTTGGCAAGACTGAGGTAGCTTGACTGCTTTAGGCAGTGAGGCCTGATCCTGCTCTGACACATTTGACCAATTTCCAGCTTCAGGGGCTCCCAACAGCTATGCACAGTTATATACCAAACAATGGCACAAGCTAGAGGAAATGAATAAACTCCTAGAAATAATTATTGATGAGGAAATAGAAAATATGAACTGATCAATGACACTGAGCTTGTATCAGTGACATGAAATTTCTCATTAATTAAATGCTCAATGCCTGACCAATTCACTGTTAAATTCTATAATCACAGAAAGTAGTCAGTGGCAATCAATGCTTTTCCAAACAATTGAAGAGGAAACAATGGTTACAAACTTGATACTAGAGCCACATAATAATAATAACCATTGTTATTTTTCTACCATGCTTTGAAATTCTGCATCATTTTTGTTTTTTATTATTCATGTATATATATATATATATATATAATATCATATTTTGTACAGGGTTTCACTATGCAACTTGGACTAAGAGTGATCCTCCTGTTTTCAGCCTCCCCAGTGATGTGATTACAGGTATGCGCCACTGTACCCAGTCTTGATGGCTGCCCAGGGGCAGGGCTGGCATGGCATGTGGTGCCAGGGATTGAACTCTGGTCCCTATGCTTATCTAAGCAAGCACTTAGTCTGCTGTCTTATCCCACTAGCTCATTCTCCTAAAAATAAAAGAAAGATATAAGCAAAGAAATTTAAAGGTCAATAACCTCCTGCATATAGATGTAAAAATCCTCAAGTATGTCAGAAAATTAAATTCAACAGTACATAGGAAGATATCCCAGAGATGAAATTATGGTACAATATATGTAAGTCATATATGTTGTCATATAATATATATATATATACACACATATATGTCAATAACTGTAACACAGAATACTAACAGAATAAAGAACAATGATCACATTTTCCTCTCAATGGCTACATAAGTATATTTAACAAAATTCTGACCAAATATCTAATAGTTAGGTACAAAGTATAACAAAACTTAACAAAGATCATGAATAATCATATTCATGCTCAAACACAAAGGTTTTCTGTAAGATTAGGAATAAGACAGTAATATCGCCTTTCTAATCAACACAGTACTTGATGTCTTAGAAAAAATAGAAAAGAAAAAGGAAAAGAAAACATGCATATTAGAAATAAACCACTAAAAATGTTTTCTGATAATATGATCCTTTATATAGAAAAACCTAGTGTCCGCAAGAAAGATTAAAACTAATTCACAAGTTTAATAAAGTTGTATAATACAAAGCTAATATTACTAACAGTGGTGTGTCTATATACACTAATAACAAACTATACTTAAAAATATTAAGAAATAAAGATCAGCCAGATAGCTCAGCAGATTAAAGCACCTGTTTAGACAGATGCAGGGGTGGAGGTCAGATACTTGGCCTGCCATGCTGTCCCCGCTCCCAAGGCACGCTGAGACAGCAATTGAGACTTGGTGTGGTGGTGTGCACCTGTAATCCCAGCCCTTGGAAAGCTGAAAACAGGAGAATCACTACCAGTCTGATCTGTGCAGTGAGACCCTGTAGAGCCTGTAAGACCCAGCACTAAATACAAAAACAAAATAAAACAAACAAACAAAAAACAAATAAGAAATGGACACCACTTGCAATAGTGTCAAGAAATAGTACTTAAGAAGAAATTTATATAAGAAAGTGAAATATCAACGTGCTGGGTTGGTCAGATAGCTCAGCAGATTAATGTGCCTTCTTGGGCAGAAGCAGGGACCGGAGTTCATCCCTGGCATGCCTTGCTGGCCCCAACCTCCAGCAGGCCCACTCAGACAGCGATTGAGATTGGGTGTAGTGGTGTATGCCTATAATCCCAGTGCTTGGGAGGCTGAAAACACGAGGATCACTACAAGTCCAATCTGTGTAGTGAGACCCTGTATAGGTTGTACTAAATACATTTTAAAAAATCAATATACTAAAAACTATGAAATTGATAAAAGTTCAGTAAAAGTAAATGAGTGGAAGGATATTCTGTGCACATGAACCAGAAGAGTTAATATTATAAACATGTACAACTATTCAATAGTCTGTAGTCCACTTGATCCCTATCAAAATTTCACTGACATTCTTTAACAGAAATAGAAAAATCTGCCCTCAAGTCCATATGGAATTAAAAAATACACAGAATGACTGATGCAATCTGAAGGAAAAAGAAAAATGCTGCAAGTAATGTTCTGATTTAAAAATATACTATGCTAACTAATTTCAAAATATACTATACATTCACAATAAAAACCATCATGCTTCTGGCATAGAAAAACACATACTCACCAGTGGAATAGAGTGGAGAGCCCAGAAATAAATCTATCTAATTCTGTTCAGTTTATCTTCAGCAAAAATGAAAGAACACACCATGGAGAAATAATAAATCTTTATTAAATGCTTCTGGGGAAACTAGATATTCACATGCAGAATAACAATTTTGAATCTTCTCTCATACCATGTATAAAAATCACATCAAATCAACTCAATAGGTAAAGTTGAGATTTAAAAGAGGAAAGTATTAGGAAAACTTGGTCTGACAAATGACTTTTTAGATATGATCTCAATACTACTGTAGCAAAACCAAAAAAAGACAAGAAGGATTATAACAAACTGAAATGCTTCTGCATGGTAAAAGAAAGAAGCATCAGAGTATGAAGACAACGTTTGAAATGAGGAAAGTATTTCTAACCCATACATTTGATAAATAGTTAATATCTAAGTACATATGTTCCACTTCCAACTCAATTGCAAGAAAATCAATAATTCAATGAAAATACAAGATTCAATATTTTTCTGTATAGCGGACATTCAAATGGCCAACAGGTCTATGAAGAGTGGTCAACATTACTTGTCATGAGGAAATGCAATCAAAATCATGAAGAGCTACCAATTCACATAAGTGAAAAGTCAAAATTTAATAAGTATTGGTCAGATTATGGAGCAAAAAGAACACTTGTATACTGTTGATATGTATAATATATACTATTATATGTATACATAATAGATACACTTATTATAATATTTACTACATTTTATAAATTTTATTGTATATACAATAAATTACCCTGGTTAAATATAACAATTTTGAGTAAACATTTCACATTCATTTTCCAATGAAATCCTAAAACCTTCATTAAAGTTACATTCCTATAATGCTTTTGAAGAAGTAAAAAACAGAAGTGCTATTAGTTTCAAAGTAGTAGAAACAAAATAATCTAACATGAAGTTTTATTTTGTTCATGTGTTTATAAATAAAATAGTTCAAATAGATATTTGACATTTTTATACAGATATTATTATTTATGAATGTTTTTCATATACATAAAATATTTTCTTTACATTTTCCAAGAAATGGAATGCCTGTCATTCTGGTCTTCTAAAAGCATACTACTTCTAATGTCATATCAATTACTTCTATACTCTCTCAAGTAAATGTTTTTTTTAAAAAAAAAAAAGATAATAAAAGGCAATAAATGAAAGCAAGAGACAAGAAAAAATGTCATAAGACTGTCCTACTACAATGCTGTATATGGTTAGATTTCTAAATTTCTGTGTAAAAATATGTA
>NDGM011181273.1:0-13733 GCA_002564305.1 Octomys mimax | reverse complement strand
ATTTCCCTATCTTACCCTCGGCTCCATGATTCCCGTCATACTCCCTTTTAAGATTAGAGGGAAATACATCTTTTTATCCATTCCTCAGTTGCTAGATACTTGGGTTGTTTCCAAGATTTAGCTATGATAAATTGTGCTGCTCTAAACATGGGTGCACCTGTATTGTTGTGATATAATGTTTTCAGTTCTTCTGGAAAAATACTCAGGAGGGGAATAGCTGGGTTGAATGAGACCTCTAATCCTAGTTTTTTGAGGAGTCTCCACACGGATTTCCACAGTGGCTGTACCAGTCTACACTCCCACCAACAGTGGAGAAGGGTCCCTTTTTTCTCCATGGCACCCACTAGCATTTATTATTGGTGGACTTCTTGACGACAGCCATTCTTTCTGGGGTGAGATGGAATCTCAGTGCTGTTTTAATTTGCAGTTGTCAATGACCAATAATACTGAATATTTTTTCATATATCCATTTGTCACTTGTATTCCTTCATCTGAGAAGTGCATATTCATCTCAGATGCCCATCATTTGGTTAGGTCTTTGAATTCTGGAGGCCTGAATCTTTTTAATTCTTTACAGGTTCTAGACAGAAGTCCTTCATCAAGTTGTGTGTTTTCTTTTTACTCTGTTGGTGATTTCCTTTGATGTGCAGAAACTTTTCAAAGAGATGAGATCCCAATTTTTGATTCTTTGAAATATTTCCCATGCAGCTTGATTTTTGTTCATGAACTCTCTGCCTGCCCCTATGGAGTATTACTCAGCTATAAAAAAGAATAAACTCAAGGCTTTTATAGGTAAATAGATTAATGCAATTAGAGATCATACTCATAAATGAAATAAATCAGACCCACATGTGTAAACATTATATTGTCTACCTAGTGTAAGAACCTGAAAGATTAAATAAAATCTGAAAGGTGCAATGGATACTGTGACAGGGAAGGAAACTGTTCAAATGAAGAAAAAACTGGGATGAGGAAAAGGAGAAAAGAAAGAAGAGGAAAAGAAACATGTATGTGGATAAAATAGCTTGGATAATTATACTGCTGAATTCTGCTGGTCTTTTGAAAGGAGCAAGTAATGTTTAACTGTTTCTCCTTTTTAATTTTTTATAACTTTTTGACTAATTTTGCATGCTTATGTCTGGTTTCTTGAAGACAACAAAGGGTGACATTGTTGAATTCCTGTAATTTTGCTTGCTTAGTAAAATTTTGTACCTTTCTAATGTTCTTTATTTTCTTTAAAAATGCTAATTAAAACAAAAGTCAGAAGAAAAAAAAAGATTAGAGGGGAAGGTAGGAGAGGAGAGTTAAATATCCCCATGGGAGTTCTCTGGCTGCAAGGGCTGCCTGCACTGATTATCCTTGTTACTTTAAAGCACAAATGTAACTAGTGTATTGGTACTTAGCTACGTAGTACACAAAATCCATTCACCTCAGTTTATTACAGCAGGTGATTTGTTACCATTCAGCATCGCTGTGGTATTATCGCCCCCTAGTGGCAATATTAACTAATAAGTCAGGAGACGGTTGGAGGTGAACGCAGGACTTCCCGGAACTCATGGCACGTCTCTTCAAATGAGACTAGGGATGGAAAGGCAGGAGAGGTTTTTCCGTGTTGGTCTCACCGGCACCTTTTCCTTCAAGGGAACCTGTTGTTATAAGCCTTTTACTCGCAGCCTCCTAGAAGACAAATTTTGTCCTCCCTCGGTCACCATCCTTCCAGGAACCTGCCAGGGCCCAGAAGCCTTTTGGTCTAAGGACCACTGGTAGTGGCCCTGCATTTAGAGGACGCCTGTGCGAATTCGATCCGGCGGCATCTGGAACTACCATGACATAGGCTTTCAGGCCACAAAAAGCTTTCGAATGAATAAAATCACAGAAGCACTGCCAGGGATGAGACCCGTGAATGTCCACGTTAGATCATTGTGCATTCTTAGGAAGTGTCACCGCCCACGCACAGGGGTCTCGGGGTGCAAATGCATGCAGCACTCTCCGAGCCCAAAACCTCCAAGAGACGCAGTTCAACCTCTCACTGTGAGGCTTTCACACAAAAGAGGGACGAGGTGAAAGTGGCAAACTTTCGCTAGCTGATGGGAAATGCTTCCGCTGGGATTCGGCTCTGTACACTTTCCAGTCGAGAGTTCGCTTTTCCTGCACCTAGAGAGGGCTCTATCCCTAAAGAACAATTCCATTATAATGTTTTGAAACTTAACCGTCTCCCCTAAAGCTCGTGTGTTCTGACAGGCTTGGTCCCTGACGTAGGATTCTGCAGAGCTGGGGCGTGATTGAATCCTGAGAGCTCGGACTTCATCAATGATTACGCCATTGACAGATCTGTACTTTAGTGGGCTACTAGGAGGTAGTGGAAACGCCAGGCCCTGGGGGGCCTGGTTGGATTAAGAAAGTCACCAGAGAATCCTTAGAGTGAATCTTGCTCCACCCTCCCCCTTCTTCCCGGCCTCCATGAGGCAAATTACTTAAAAATCCTGAGCCACCAGATCTTCACTCACAAAATGAGCATAGTAATATCTACTTCTACACTTGTAAATAGCTCATGTGACAAGACATTATACATACAACATTTCTGAAGTGCTGTGCATCTATTATCACTAGCTGTTATCATTCCAGTAATCATTTTTATGGTTACTTAAGACTTTGTGGATAATGTCAAGGAAGAAAATAACATAAAATCAATCAAAGCTCATTGTTTGAACTGAAAAATAAAAGCCACTTAGAAGAGATTATGAGTGACAAACACCGCCAAGTAATATCTGTCCCCTGCCTTCATTCCTTTCCTCTCTCTGTGGTAGGCAGAACCCCTGGATAATCCATGTGAAGGTGGGTGGAGTCTGTGAATATGATGAGAAGACACAGTCGTGGATAGGTTCCGATGTCTGGGAGGTAGCTGCAGATAGAAGAGCTCACACCAGTTAATTTCATATTAATCAAAGGGAATATTTCCTGGGTAGGTCTGGCTTAGTCAGGTCAATGCTTTAAAGGACCACGAACCACGGTCCCTGTGAAATCCTAAGTACATATGTTCTTTTAAGCCATAACATTCATAGAAATTGTTACGCAGATGTAGAAAACTAATACACTCCCAATAATTCCAAAGTGGCTGACGTGATGCAAAGTAGTGCTGAATTTCCCAAAGAACTGAGAAAGAATCCAGAAGAGATTCTTACCTGCTTCTTAGACTTGTGGGTTACTTAGAGAGATTTGATTTTTATTTCAAAATATTTGATTTTTTTTCAGCTATTATTTTTTAAACGGTTTTAGTCATCCCTGCTTCCCTTCTCTCTCTTCCCTTTTGATGACCCCACTTGCACACTAGGTTGTGAAGTTGTCCCTCAGTTCATTGTTTCTCGGTTCATTGTTGGTGCTCATCCTCCTTCTCTGAACACGGCATGTAGGATATTTTCTATTGTTATCTCTTTCAGTTCACTAATCTTTTTCTTCATACTGTGTAATTGACCATTAATCCCATTCAGTAGTTTTAAAATCTCATATGCTTCACTTTTCATCTATAAAAATTCCAATTGTAATCATTTTAATATCTTTCACATCTCTTAACATGTCTATTCTTTCCTCTAACTCTTGTAGCATATGGAATACAGTCATAATAAGTCATGTCATTATTACTCAGATTTAATGTCCTTGTCTGCTAATTCTGGTATCAGTGTAGGTTCTGAGTCAGTTTGGATTGATTTTTTGTTCTAATTGTGGGTCATATTTTCCTGCTTCTTTGCATACCTGGTAAGTATCTTATTTGATGTTTGCCTCATTAGGTGCCCATAAACTTTCTGTTCCTGTAATTATTCCACTACCTGGTCTTGCTTTTACAAACTGTCAAGTGGGACCATACCACTGTTTGGTGCAGGTCTAAACTTTGCCCACTACTGAGCACTCTAAAATACATAAGAAGGAGAGAGAGAGAGAGAGAGAGAGAGAGAGAGAGAGAGAGAGAGATCCTCCTACTTTTTAGGGCCAGCCAGATAGCTCAGCGGACTAAAGTGCCTGCTTAGGCAGAGCACAAGCCCTGCCCCTGGGGCATGCTGAGACAGTGATTGAGTCTAGGGGTGGTGGTGTGTGCCTATAATCCCAGCACTTGGGAAGCTGAACACAGGCAGATCACTACAAGTCCCATCTACATAATGAGACCCTGTAGACCCTGTACTAAATACATAAAAAAAGAAAGAAGAGAAGAGAGAAAGAGAAAGAAAGAAAGCAAGAAAGCAAGAAAGCAAGCAAGCAAGCCTACTGAGCACTCTACACCCAAGAGGTTTGCTAGTCTGTCTGGTGAGAGCCCCATTAAAGCCCCATTCCCTCTTGTCCTTTATCTTTTGGGGGCTCTCTCCCCAGCCCTGGGCAACCTCCTCACAGGGTCAGTACTCTGCTCTATACTCACTGCTGTGCCAGAACCCACTCCTTGGCCTCTGTAAGCCTTGGCCACCTGCGTCCTTCCTGGCCTCTCAGCTCTTCATTCTCAATGTGGACACCTGCTGGGCTCTGCTGGGACTTCTGTCTTATGCCATCACCTGGAAAACTTCTCAGGCCAGTTGGCAGGGGCAGCCATGAAGCCCACCCCAGCGGCCTTCCCTCTGCAGGATCGCTGAACTTGGCCGCCTGACAGAGTTTTTGGTGTGAGAGGTTTTTCAGTGTGGGAGTATATCTGCTATTCATTTTTCCACGTGACAGAGTCTGGACTGTGTCGCATTAGGAGATAGGGCAATTTAGGAAGCCTCTTTCTGCTGAATTTCTTGAAGCTGTCTAAATTTATGATAGTTGCACAATTGAGACAGCTTTTCTGCTTTGTCTGTTTCTTTGCATATACCAGACTGAAAAAAGGGGCCAGATGAGATGCCTTTTTCCCCCTCTTTGCAACTAGAACCATTTTGTACCTATTTCCTGATAGAATGGGAAATAAAAGAATTTTAAGGGCTGGGAAGATAGCTCAGTGGTCTAAGCACCTGCCTGGCAAGGTCCCAAGTTCAGTCTCTGGTGCCACATGCCACACTGGCCCCAAAACCCCAGGCGCACCATGCTGGCCCCTAAACTGTGCATGGTGGCACATGCCTGAAACCCTAGCACTAGGAAGGCTGAGATGGGAGGACCACTATGCGTCCAAGCTGAGTGGCAAGATCCTGTATGAAAAGAATAAAAAAATATTTTTTTTTAAAAAAAGAATGTTTAAATTGTTGCTTCCACACAGGCCAAAAGCATAAGAAAATAACAGCCCAAATGTTTCTCTCTTGCACTTTGGGGGTGACATCTATTACACTGGCTCTAAATGTCTGAAAGTAAATCTTAACACATTGGACAGTACCTTAGAAACAGTCTTCCTGCCAGGCAAATGTCTTGCTAATATCACTGCAAATATCTGTCAGTGCTGCCCTTTCAGCATGTATCTGGTAAATATCCAGTCTAATTACTGGGCTGCTGGGATTAACGAGAGAGGGGAGCAAGAATAAACTCAGTGAGAGAGTCCAGTCCTGCCTACTATGGATACTTTTTCAATTACTCCCTTTAGGTCTTCAGAGATTGTGCTGAAAGGCACCACTGATGTCTTAGCTGTAAAACCCGTCAGAGGACAGGAGTGCTCTCCGCTCTCCGCCGCATGCTGCCTGAGTAATGCCACTCACACCACCTGTTTGCAAAGGGATATACATTTGCAGAAAAAAATGAAGAGCTTCTTCACGTGATCCAATGTTACCCTCTGCTGCACACTGGAGAAGTTCTACCAGGAGATCCTGCCAGGTAAGAGGGACTTCAAGGCCCCGGAGCGATCCCATCCTAGGCATATAGCACAGACTTCTTTTGATCCACATGGTTACTCTGCACAAGTACCTGAAAGTTCCCGAGGTACCAAAGCATCCCTACAGGCCAGCCAGCAAGCAGCAGCTACTTGAACCATTGCAAAGCTGAGCTAGAGTTTTGCATGAGCCCATTCCGCTTCCAAGCAGGCTCCAGTTTAAGAGATAAAAATAAATAAAGAATGAATGCTATTTTTTCACTGTTGGTCCCTCAGTATTGGCCTGGCTGCTCTACCCTTTTCTCAGCTGTCATGCATGGTGAGGAGTCCACCTCAGCTAAAAGATGGCCCTAAAGTTACCGTGGGCCAAAAGTTGACCTACGTCAGTATGGAAATGAGGTATAACCAAGTTCATAAATTTAAATAAATAAATAGTCTTGTCCAAAAGCCAAGCCAGGAGCAGTGGTACATGCCTCAGCCCGATCCTGGCCCAGGTACTCAGGGAACTGAGGCAAGAGGATCGTGAGTTCTAGGCCAGCCTGAACAACTTAGCCAGACTGTGTCTCAATAAAAAATAAAAACAGCTGGGAGTGTATCTAGGAGGTAAATCACTTGCCCAGCATGCAGGGGCCCTGGGTTCAACCCTCAGCACTGCAAAATAAAGAATGCAAACTACGGATTCTGCAGCACCCCTCCCGGTGCATCTGCAGACTGGGAATCTGCATTTATGAGAATGGCAGAGATGACTCCAGGGCAGATGTGACAGGGCCTCACTTTGAGCACCAGAGGCAGCCTCTCCCTGCCCAGCTGCCTCCTCTGAGAGCCAGGGGCCGGCCCCATGGATCTACTGACTTCTTGTAACTGGTCACAGCAGGACTGCAACCAGAACCTCACCAGCTGGCCCAGCATTCTTTCCAGCACATTCCAGCAGAGGGGAGAAAAAAGAAATCCAAGTCTTTTAGAGAAACTTTGTTCTCATTTTTTTCAGTTCTTCCAGCAGCCAAACTCCCCTGGAGTGTCAAACAATATGTTCAAGGCCAGCAAGGAAAAAAAAAAAAAATCATACCACTAATTCAAAAAAAAAAAAAAATTCACTCGATGCTTTATGCCAATGTGCTGGCAAAACTGGAAGCAGTGAAAATCATTTAAATATTACTTTTCTTTAATTATGCGAATATCAGTATGTGAAAATTGCCATGTGTAACATTAAGAGTTGTTACAGTTTTCTAAATGCAAGCTCGCCTTTCCAATTGCCATTCAGTGAGATTGTTTCTCTTTTTACACATGCCCATTAGGCTCTCAGCGCACTATTAGACCTGTATAATATCTAAACACAGTTTAGAACCAATTCTTAAGAGTGCGTGTCAATGGAAGTCTTATAATTCTGAGATTATTACAGCTGCGTGTACTGTTAGGCTGCCACTCTCTGAGCGATTACCCTTGAGATTGGTGTTTTCTCTGCATATTTACCCAGTTTGTGTTGAGTGAGAAAACATGAAAATTGGTGGCCTAATGCCAAGGTTTAGGGAACAATTATTCCCCTGTTCCTGGCTTACTTATTTATTTCTGGTTGTTCTCTGCAAGAACCCACCATACCAAATCCCTTGAAGGAATAGCTAAAATATTCTGGCACTCTGTATGTTGGGGTAGCTCCACTAATTCCTTGCTCCACTTACTGTGGGCACTGGCACACACTTTGCAAATATCTTGATTATGCGCATGTGTTGTTGCTGGGAGGGTGTTTTCATGACAATAGGCTGGGATGGTGTTTTTTTCTTAAGTTTTCTTTGGCACACCACCGTTCAAAGAGAGCTTTCTAAATACATTTGCGGGGAGTGGATTGCTGAGATAGAAACTGCAGACCTCAGGAAAACAAGGTTTCAAAGATTGGAGGGTAGGGATCCAAAAATACAATGGCTGGGCTGAAACGTCTGACAAAGAGACACAAAGAACTGGTACAACGTGGGACTTTAAAATTAGGTCGTTGAATTTAAGATGATACTTGAAATGCCACCCGCTTCTTACAATCTGGTGCTTTCTTTTCTTCTTTTTTGAGAAGCTACAACGTCCCCTGTGCTTGTCTCTGATGCAAAACAGAGAAGAGCACAGTGAGCCTTTGTCCCCCTGCCTGCAGCCCTCCTGGAGCGCAGGGTGCTGCAGCAAACGGGGGCAGGATTGAGCATCTGGAGGAAGCCACTTTAAATGAGCCACTTAAAATGTTTTACAGGCCTGGGAGGTCTGCTGCTTAATGAGGCAAATCCCAGCAGGGGCAGCTCTTCTCACAAGGTCTCTTTTCCTTCTGGAAGAAGCACAAACTCTTTCAGGTGGTTTGGGTCCCTTGCAGTGGTTTAATACCTTTCTTGGAATTACTTGGTCCTTGAAAATCAGCGATCCACAAATGTTTTCCATGAGAGGTTAGATAATCAATGTTTTAAGCTCTGCAGGCCTTTTGACTCTGCGAGAGCTCCTCAGTGCCACCAGAGATTGTGCACAAACACATCCGAGGGGCTGTGCTCCAGCAAAACTTCATTTACAGTCAAGGAAATTTGAATGTCATGGAATTTTTGCAAATATGCCTCTTGATTTTCAATCACTTAAAAACAAGTTATCCACTCTTAGCTCATGTGTTCCGTCAAGGTGACGGAGGGTCACAAACCCTTGCTTTAAGCCAGTAATGGACTGAAAGTACAAATAGCGACATGGCCGTCAGCTTTCCTCATCTACTTTCAGCGACCAAACCCTGAAGATGCCACTGTCACCATAATAATTAGTCAGTGGAGATGTCTGGGAATTAAAGCCCGTCATTGTCCGATTCATAAGAAGAAAGTAAAGTCAGTGAATGAAGATGGGATCAGAGCCGACTTCTCTGGGTAATTTTTCTACTTCCTCAAAAAACTCAGTCTGAACTGAAATGTGAAAGGTTTCCTCGTGGAATTTGAAAATTCCTCATCCTGTGTGACCAAATCCCGCTTGACACATCAAGGCACCAATGCTGTAGGGACACAGAGGTCATGTAGCATCATGGCTAACTGTAATTTTTTGTATAAAGATCTTCCCAAACCAAAGATTCCATGATAAAATGGGACCAGTGTTTCTTTTTCTCCATATTTAATTATCTAACAGATGCCTCTTCGTTTTCTTCCTCATCCCTTTCTCTTTTCTCCTTCCTTCCTTTTTCTTTCTTTTTTTTTTTTTTTTTACTTTCTGACCTTTTTTTAAATGTATTTTTAGTACAGGTCTACAGGGTCTCACTACACAAATGGGACTCATAGTGATCCTCCTGTTTTCAGCCTCGCAAGCACTGAGATTACAGCTGCACCACCAGGCCCAGTCTCAGTCACGGGCTCAGCGCACCCCAGGAGGCTGGGCCTGAACCCCAGTCCCTGAGCCTGTCTAAGCAAGCAGGCGCATTAGTTTGCTGAGCTATTTGGCCGGCCCAACTTTCTGCCTTTTGGAGTAGAGATTCAATATTCACAGATGGTCTATACCTTTGCTGCTCAAAATGTAGTTATATTTATTAACTTTGCTTTCAATATAATTACATTAATTATAAATTTTTTGGATCCAGAAATTCTTTGTAACCCACTCTCACGTATGACCCAGAAGGTGCTGGCCACACATGCCCTAGGAATGGGGCATTTGCATAATGATGAGAGCTCTGGATTGTGTCCTAGGAAGCTCCAAAAGATACCCGCATACCATCCCTCCATTCTCTGCAAAGCTCTGCTCAGTTAACCTTGAAAGAAAAGAGGGATGCACAGTAATTTCACTCTAATAACTCTACAAACATCCATTCAATTTTCCTGAAAACATTTTATTGCTATCCTTCGTATTGGACTATTCTAGTCGAGAATTTCCCAAATTCCTGTTGAAACGTTTAGCATCTCCTATCGCACCCACAAGTCAACACTGTCAGACATTAGACGAACACCACTTCAGCTTTGTTTCACCTTTTCACTCATAAATCCTTTATGTTTGCTGTCCTGTAATCCTAATACTTTACCTTGAGCTGCACCTCCGCTTCCTTAATTTTAGTAAAAGGAAAATTGAACAAATCTTTCTGGAGCACTGGGAGAGGGGAGGATGTGTTTAAATGCTATAAAGTAATCAGCTTCTTATGTCAGAGCGGACTATTGGTTCCTTGGAAGGATCCAGAACTTGCCCATTTCCAAGATTCCTCAGTTATATTTTCTTGCCTGAAAGCGTAGAGAAACTGAACCAGGCCGCCTGGTTCACCCTCAGTCCTTCCTCAGCGGCTGGCTCCCTGCGCTCCGCCAAAGACAGCTTCTCAGAGCCTGAGTTTGCGCCCTGTGAAATTATGGTTTGTACCTTAGATCGTTAAAATCCCTTTCAGCTATTGTCTTCTAAACAATTAAAAAATAAAACGAAAAGAAACCCGGAAAAGCCCAACTCGTGGCTCATCTGAACAGTCTTCCGGGCCCGCCTGTTTTGCAGCGCTCTCGGGAGAAGCGTACACGCGCACGCGCTTTCCCAAGGGCTGAACGGCTCATAAAACGCACCTTCCACGAAAATGATTCGCGCGGCCCCTTCGGCAGCTGCAGTTTATGGTCCTGAGAGTCTGGTTTCCTTCCCCATTTGGGTTTCTGTTTGTGTGACTACCTTCGCGGAGTCCCCTGTGACACTGCCCGCTGGCTCTGTCCTGGCCGCCTGCGCTCCGGCTGGTGTGTGCTGAGGGTCACCTGCAGCGCTTTCTGCGCGATTACCGGCTACACTGTCCCCATAGCGACTGAGAACAGCTCCAGCGTGTGGACCAGGCACCGTCTTGGGGGCGTGTCCCAGCGTGCCTTACAGAGAAAAAGCAATAAATAGAAGTTCCCCGCAGGATGCTTCAGTATTTTACAAGCTAACTGCCGGACAGCGGGCCCTGCCCTTTCCTCGCTCTGGATACATGCACCGTCGCCCGGGTCCTCCAGGTTTCCATTACAGAAGTCCCGCCGCCGCCGCCCGAGCCCAGGCCCGCGTGACGTGGTTTATTATGGCAACAGTTCCAGGCAACTGCCCGGGAGACGGCGCCTCCGCCTTTGCCAGGTGCGGGAGGCGCGGGGTGCGGGGCGCCAGGAGGGGAGCGCGCCATGGGCTGCGGACCTTCCCAGGGCGCGGAGGACCCGACACCGGCGCGCACGCCCAAGAGGGGCTGGGAAGACGGATGCAAGGTAAAACATCGACAGCAACAAAACTGCACAAATGCAAAGCTTCTGCGCGGGAAGCCTCACCACCCCAGTGCTTGGGGCCACTGAGTGGCTGGAGTGAGTCTGCCAAGGTGCACAGTTCGCTTCCTGGGTGGGTCACAGGGTGAGTGAGCGGGTGTGGCTTTTCCCGGCCCGTGTCTAGTTAATCTGCGCGTGCGTAAGTCTCTCTCTCTAGAAACTGTTAGAAACATGAGATCAGTTCTGAGAGCCTTTGATGCTTAAAGAGCCTGCCAGGGCGAGGCACAGGCAGAAAGAGCGAGAAATCAGCGCGCTTCGCACAGCCCTGAGGAGGGTGCGATTATCCTGGAGGCCCAGGTGCCTGGGAACAGCCCTGGAGTGTGGGTTTCTGGGAAATGGACTCTGGTACTTGGAGCTGGGAGCGCCCACCGGATCCAACTGGCTGCATCCTCTGGCTCCATCAATGAGGAGGCTGGAGGTGGAAGATTTGTCCTCAGATGCACAGCTTATTTGACGGCAGAATGAACAGAATCTAGTTTTCAAGTCTCATTCCAAAACTCTTTTTTACTCTCCCCAAAGGTGTATCCACTTAAGGCTGGAAACGTGAAGGGGGTTCTTCCAGAGGGGCTCTAAAGAGATGAGCTGTTTGTGACAGAAGTAAGCCCTTCCCATCCTTTCTTCCCTCAAGGTCCCATAGAAAGAGCTAGGATCCCTAATGATGCATTCCTTAGCAGGAGTTACCCAAACACAGGGTGATCCTGTAGTCTACCATCATAATCACACTGGCAGGGAGCCGCCCTGAAGGTGCACCCTGTGGTTCCAGCGCTGGGGGGCTGAGGCAGGAGAATAGCAAGTTGACGAACAGTGTAGGCAACTCAGCCTGGTTGTACCTCAAACTAAAAAATAAAACGGGCTGGGGGTGTAGCTCAGTGCAGAGACCCTGGATTCGATCTTTAACACTGTTGAAGGAAAGAAAGAAAGAAAGAAAGAAAGAAAGAAAGAACACAGTTCACACACTTCCTAGATACTCCACATGGGGGCTTGGGGCCGCCTTTCCCGAAGAGCCCCTGGAGAGCCACTGATCAGAGGCACATGTGGGGCCTCACCACGCATCCAGTAAGGCAGGTGGAGGTGGGGATCGAACCTAAGTATCCTGGGCCTGACTATATTTGCATGAGAAGGCACTTAAACAACTGAGCTAAGGAGCAGGTCCCCATCCCACACATCAGCAACAGCACTTGTCACATGTGAGGAATATCTGGTGGCCTCTTGGAGTACATTTAAATAAACCCAGGCTTTAAAAGGCTGAGCCTGCAGGCTCAGGGCTTGGTGCTCTGGAGGAGGCCTCCACCCGCCTGCCCACCCACCCCATGCCTGCTCTCCACTCCCTATCTCCATCTGTCCGCATTTAGCCCCTTACCTGGTCTCTCAGCCTCTCTGCTCACCCAGTCCTCTCTCTCCCACACCATCACTCATTTTCCCAAGAACCTCCCTCTGGTGCACAGAACCCCGTTTGGTGTAGTCCCATCCTTTCTCAGGAGCCAGGGCCTCTCCCTCATAGACTCTTTGGGCTGCCAGACCAAAGGTCTTGCAGTGCTTGGTGCTGGCAGGTGTCCTCACCCTGTGCCCTTCCCTGGGCTGTGCCCTGTTCCTGTGGTGCCATTCTGGGCCCCTCCTGTTAGGCTGATGAGCACCTAAGGCCTCCTTCAGCACAAGTGCTCTGCTCCTCCCAAACTCCCTGCTGCTGCATGCTGAAGCCCTTTTCCTTGAAGGGTTCTTGGCCTTCTTGGGAATACTGGCCATCTTCACTGTTGTTATTATTGTTTCCCACTAATGCGTAAGAACAATTTTCTCCCTTTTTCCAAAAACAGACTGAGATCATCTAACGGTACTCTCCTGGTATTCTTTTTCTACATGAAATCCTTTTTCTTATCTTTATTTATTTATGTTAGGGATGATTTCACACAAGACTTCAGTAGAAGAAATTTTCCACTCTTTGAGGTTTCTTTTCTGACCACTATCATTGGTTTGATCTCATGATTATTACTGAAAATGGTTCTGTCAGATAAAACAGAAAGAAGTGCTGAGAAGCTGTCCCTGGAGTATGTATACTAAGTTCCTCTAGATCAAGGCTCTTCCAGGAGCCTGGGAGGACTTCTTGGTTTCTTCTGGAATGTTCTGGGGAAAACAGATAATCATCAGCCTGTTTGCAGTTCTTTGTAGGTCCTGGGGCTCAAATCGAGGGCCCAGCCCATGCTAGGGGTGCTCTCTGCCTTGAGCCACATCATACCCTCCCGCTCTCCCCTCTGATCTCCGGAGTCCTTTCTCCATTTCCATCCCAGTCTAATCTTCCACAAACCCTCCAGAGTGACCCCTCTAAAATAACATCAGATACCTCAGCCTGTGCAGAAAAAAAAGTCACCAGTCCAGTAGGGGAGCACAAAATCAGTGGTCAAGAATAAGACAACCAAACTTTAATTTCTGGATTCATTACTTATTAGTTGTGGGGCCTTGGTCACATTCTTTAACTTCTCTGTGATCCAGTTTCTTATCTGTAAAATAAAGATAATAGCAATGCTTATTTTATAGAGTTGTTATGAGGATTATGTTAATTCATTTCACATAAAGAGCTCTTATCTATTTTGGCACAGAATAAGAGCTTAATATAAGTTACTGCAATGGGCTGGCGAGATGGCTCAGTGGTCTAGGGCACCTACTTGAAGAAGCTTGGCGAAGTACAGGGACCGCGGTTTGATCCACCAGCACCACATGCCGGCCAGCCCCGCCCCCTGGTGGGCTGAGCTGGCCACACACAC
>NDGM011181256.1:0-23566 GCA_002564305.1 Octomys mimax | reverse complement strand
AGAGAGAGAGAGAGAGAGAGAGAGAGAGAGAGAGAAAGGGAGGGGAGGGGAGACAGAAGAGAGAGGAGAGAGATTTGCTTTGTATAACACTTTCATAATAGGCCAGATTGAAACTTCAAATTTCACAATGGAAAATTATTCAACAGAGTAAAGGACTACAACTACAAGATACAGTATGGGTGAAACTCACAAGCAAAATATTGAGGAGGAGCCCACTGCAAAAGAATTCATTCTGCATGAGTCTGTTGAGTACAGTGCAGTTAGCGATGACTTACCTGTGCTGTTAGAAGTCAGGATAGCACTCACCTTGGAAGAGGCCTGGACACCTGCGAGCTGCTCATGTTCTGTTCTTAACCTAGGGGCTTGTTTCCCCACTTTGTGGGAGTTCACTGACTTGAACCCGTGTAGTATAGATTCATGTGCTGCAGGGATACAGTCTAGAAGTGTATCCTTAGTGATTTCATCACGTACAGACGCTGCGGAGGTTACTTCCTGGAGCGTAGATGGCATAGCTCAGCCATTCACATGGTCTCTGGATGGCAGCTGGAGATGCAGTAAGTGTGAGAGGTGTGAGGGTGCTGCTGGCTTCCCTCATTATACTGCTTCAGAGAAAACTTTTAGTAAGTAGGAAAAAACTACAACAATGATACAAAGTTTAGAAGAGTAAGTACATAAACTAGTATCATAGTTAGGTATTATTATCAAGTATTATGCATTGTGCATTCTGTGTGTATGTGCATATTGTGTGAACTGCACTTTTACACAGTGGGCAGTGTGATAGTTCTCAGTCCAGCAGTGCTGTCACCTCACTACTGTGCATCATAATCTAATTATAGATGTTGTATTTTACAGAAATGTCATTACACGATGCTTGACTATATCTTTTTCAGGTAATCATCTTTAAAACGATTTGAAGAATAATATTATAAAGTACAAGCCCTTCTTCCCTCTATTATGTGGACATAGTTCACTTGGAGTGAGAAAGTCTTATCACCTTAATAAGACAAGAGAAAGAGGATAATCATGGAGAAGGGGTAGGAACACTCCAGGTTTGGGACTTGTTCTTAGGAGGGCTTGGCTGGTGATGTGGGCAATACAAGCTCCAGGGCTCCCCGCTAGACAAAGCCAGTGGACCTTCCTAGGGCTGGTACCCATCGTGCCTCTCCTTTCCTTTCTGGCCCACTTTCCCAGGCAGGCCTGAGAGCCACGTGCTCTCAAAAGCGCTGTGGTGGAGCAGATTAGCCCTGCATCAGATTCCAGGAGGCTTCAATGAGTTTTCCTGCTAGATTTGAAGGTGTTTTTTTTTTTTTTTTTTTTTAAATTTAGTACAGGGTCTACAGGGTCTCACTACGTAGTGATCCTCCGGTTTTTAGCTTCCCAAGTGCTGGGATTATAGGGGTGCGCCACCACGCCCACCCTCAATCGCTGTCTCAGCACACCCTGGGGGTGGGGCCAGTATGGCATACCAGGGATCAGGCACTTTAATCTGCTGAGCTATCTGGCCAGCCTTGAAGGTGCTTTTGTGGCTGCTACAGGCATTCTTTTGTTGGTGTTTTTACTGTGTCTGTGGCTTAGTGGTACTAAGAAGCCTGTGGGCACTGTGAAAGAGGGCTTGGGAATAAGCTAGGAGCTGATTGGGGCCGGGCTGGTCTCAGGATAAGAGCTGCTTGGGACCCCCAGAGGCAAGCTGTGGGTCAGCTGTATCCTGGAGAACAACAGCATGGGCCAGGGTGGGCCAGGGAGAAGAGGCTAGAGAGTGTTCTCCTCCATGTCAGCTTGGGGGGAGCAGGCAGAGGTGATACTGAAAGGTGCTGTGTTATAGCCCCCAAGGGCTTTTGTTTCAAAAACTTTAAAAAACATTAAAGGCACACACACACAGACACACACACACACACACATGGCTGGTCCTATAGCGTTTTACTTGGTACATTGACTTTAGAACCCCTTGCCCACCTTTCATTTTGAAATCAAACAGAATGGACAAGTCAAGACTTGTTCTCTTCCCGGGAGTGACTGCCCTCTAGAACTCCATGCTGTCCTTGTGGTACATGCTTTAAGCATCCTCAGTATCTTCCACTGGGATCTCTGGTGGTGTTTCTGTGACCGAAGAGCACTTTGCACATCAGTCAGAGTGGGATTTGAGTGCACAGGCTCAGAGGCAAGAGCTTCTGGGGAGGAAGAGTGCTCAGGACAGTGCAGCTGGCAAGCGCTGAGTGACTGCAGAAATGAGAGGAAGCAGCACACGGGTCAGGAGAGTGTGGAAGAGCTGCAGGTGGAGGGTCTGGATTTCCTCAGGGAAATGTGTGAGCCACGGGCTGTGGCATCTGTCTCTGACCCCATCAATTATCAGAGAAACTGCAGAGTGTGAAAGGCTTGGCGGGACCAATTGCTCATGAAACCCGCGAAGGCTCTGGACTGGCCCTGTGCTGGTTGGCTTTGCATGGTTGGAGAGGGACACCGTTAGCTTCCCATGACCCTAAAATGCTGGGCTCCGCACTGGAATGTGTGCCTCAGGAACTGTCTCCCTCCTCTTCTCCCTATAAGGCTGACTCTAGCATGAGGAGGGGAGAGACTCACATATGTGAGATAATTAGACAGGTCCCGAATTATTTAATTTCATTGATCCAACAACATTTATCCAAAGCTGTGTCAAGCATTGGGGTATGAGGGAGATGTCAGGAGGACAACCTTGCTCCACAGGGCTCATGGGCTTGGAGGCAGGTAGGGAAGGATGGAGGTGGAATGGGTTTCCTCAGATGGAGTGGGAGGGTTTCTTAATGAAGAGACACTGAAATCAGAAGACATTTCTGGATGCAAGGGAGGCTTTAGAAGGAGAGTCAGTAGGAGCGAGAATGGGGGATGAAATACATAGAAGCAGCCTCAGGAGATGAGCTGGAGAGAGGCTGGGGCCAGCTGGAGCACAGCTCGCTAGGATTGTGGACATTCTTCGTGGCCATGGAAAGACACTGGGGTTTCTGTGTTAATATGATTAAATCAGTGCCCTGAACCAATTTATATGTTGAGACCCAGTGTGATAGGATTTGGAGGGGGCCTTTGGGTGTGAAATACACTTAAATAAGGTCATGAGAGGTGGATTAGTGACTTTATAAGCTTGATTCCTGCATCCCCCATGTGAAGCCACAGTGAGAAAGTGGCCTTCTGTTAGCCAGAAGAGAGCTGTCACCAGGCCCTGACAGGCTGGCACCCTGCTGTCAGACTTCCAGCCTCCACAGCTGTGAAGAAGGAAATTGCTGGTGCTTCTGCCACTCTGTCTGTGGTCCAGTAGCACTCTTACAGTTTTGCTTTCCATGGTTTCATTTACTTAGAATCAACCATTGTCCCAAGATTAAATGAAGCATGATGAAATCTTATGCTACCCCATTGTCTGAGATCTGAGTCACCTCCTTGTCCAGGTTCCCCATGCTGTGATTTGTCACTTCATTTTGGTTATCTGATGCACTGTCATTGTAGCAGAGTACTGTGTTCAAGGCACCCTCATTTCATGTAATGGCCCAAAACACTAGGATAGATGGTGGCAATTTGGACGTGCCAAAAAGAAGCTGTAAAGTGTTTCTTTATAACTAAAAAGGTGAAAGTTCACAGAGAGAGGAAAAGTTTATACCTAAGGTTGCTAAAATCTAAAAAGAATAAACTTCTACCTGTGATATTGAGAAAGAAAAAGAAATTGATGTTAGTTTTGTTGTCATATCTCACACTACAAAAGCTATAACCATAATTCACAAATAAGTTTAGTTAAAACAGAAATATATCAAAATTGTGTATGTATGTACAGCAAGAAGTCGTACTCTGTATGGGGCTGAATACTGTCCAGTTTCAGTATCCGCCAGAAGTCTTGAAGAATATTCCCTTGGATAGGGAGCAGGGAGGCTAAGATGTGGCAGCCAAGCCGACCATGATAATGGCAACTTAAGTTTTGAGGGAATTAAGTGAAGAAACTGTTGTACCCTTGCAGGTCAGTATCAGTGAGGGGCTAGCAAGGAGAGAACACTGGTGTGCTTACCTAGGTCTCTGTGCCAGGCACTATGTTGAGCTCTGTACTTGACCCCGTATTCACTCCTCCATCGAAGACAGTGCTGTTGTGGCTGCTTTATAGATGTGGGAACTGAGGGTTAGAGCAGTGCAGTGAACTGTAAGGGACCCAACAGGTAAGTGGCAGAACCAGGTTAAAAGGCAGGTCTGTTAGACTTCACTTCTGCTCTAGCTCTCTGACTGCTAAATTCAGACCTCCCTAGATTCCAGGTTTTTCTGAGGAAGGCAAAGACGGGGTGCCTTGTGTTTGGTAAGTAAGAGGTCAAGAAAGTTGGCAGCCCAATCTCAAGGGAGGCCTGCTAGGTGTCAAAAGCCAGCAGGGAAACAGCTTAAGTTACTCTGCTGGCCAGCTGCCTGTCCTTCGAACCAGAACGTCTTTGCAACCCCCACTGTTAGGGCCATCTTTGGGAGGATGGAGCAGATGGTGGATGAGCAAGTTTCTTCAGTGCTGGCTCCCACAGACACACAAGTGAACAGCTATTCATGCATCAGAGCACCTTGCCAAGAGCCAGGGGTGTCAGTGAGGCCACAGTGCCTCCTAACAAAACTAAGGATACACAGAAGGGTGGAAGGAGGAGCTGCTTGTCACCCCTCCCACATGGACAGAGGTGCCTCCTACCTGAGGGAGAGAAGACAAATGTAGGGCAAGACTCTATTCTTTGGGTGCAGCAGGGTAGTAAGCATGGAACCTCAACCTGGAGCTGAGTGCCTGGCCAGTGAAACCTAACATCGGAACGGACATGCCTAGCTCCAAGGAGGTAGCCACTACAGAACAGCAGAGAGGCCACAGCTCACTTCTGTGAACCTTGGTTTCCATGTTTGTTTAGGAGGGTGAGGAGGAAGGCCTGGTATTCCTTTGCTTTGTGAAGGAAATGGTAAGGGTGAGTAGCAGCAGGGTCAGGTTCCTGACCACCGGATATGAATTCATGTTTGGTTTAATGTACTGCTGCCATCATTTAAATTTTTTTCGCTCTTTTAAAATTTTATGTGATTTTTTGGGGACCATTTCTGCATGCTTATATGTGGTAATCTTTACAACTAATTTGAAGACATCACTATGCAATATAATAACGATTTTTGAATTTAAAAAATTACTTTTTCTTTTTTCTTTTTCACTAGAAGCCTCATACTGTAGTTTTGCAGTGGGCCATGGAAATTGCTTAGCCAGATTTGGGTGGTAGTAAATTGCACTCTGCTCTTAAGAACTGGAGGCTGAGTGAATACCAGGCCTGGCCCCTAGTCCAGCTGAGAGGTAGGGACGTTAGCCCCTGGCCTTCCACCTACCACCTGAGAGGATGCTTCCCTGTGGCCCTGAGCAGGCTAGACAGATTGGGCCATCCTGTTACTTATACTATTTATGAGATTTTTGAAGTTTTTTAAAAATCCATTTGTTAATTGATGCATAAAACATAAAAATTGTGACATATTATGGGTTACTGTAGTGTGCTATGTTTTGATAAGGCTACATATTACATAATGCTTAAAGCAAGTTAAACATTTATTTCCTCAAACATTTATCATTTTTAGGTGTTATTAAAGTTAAATAACTGAATTTTTTTATCATTTCTTTATGGTAAAAACTTTTAAATTTCTTTTTTTTCCTTTTTTGTTATTTTTAGTATGGGATCTACAGGGTCTCACTAGCACAGATTGGAGACGTACTGGTCCTCCTGTTTTCAGCCTCCCAAGTGCTGCGATTCCAGGCGTGCACCACTATGCCCAGTCTCATTCGCCTGCTCAGCGCGCCCCACAGGTAGGGACAGCATCACCATTATTTCTTAAAACTTTTTGAAATGTGTAGTAAATTGCTAAGTACAGGTATCCTACTGTGTGATAGCAGAGCTTCTTGTTCCTGACTATAACTCAGCACCCACTGACTGTTGAACTTCTAGACTGAAGTCACCAATCAGTTACTAACACCACCATTTCTCTATTCTAAGGGGATTTTTTATGCAAATTTTTTCTCAAGCAGACTGACTGTTACTTTGTTGCAGTAAGGCCTTAGTTATGGTCACACCAGGAGAAGGTCTGGATTCCTTTAGTTGTGTTTGTATCTTAGTTACTTTTCTTCCGGCTGAGACAAAATATCCAACATCCACAAGTTAAGGGAGGAAAGGTTTATTTAACTCACTTTTTTGTAGCAGTTTCAGTCCATAACTGGCTGGCTTCAAGGTAGGGTGGCATGGCAGACAGGCATTTCAGAGGAGAAATAGTTAAAGCTGGGCAGAAGATAGCAAAGCAAGCAAGAGAGCAAAGAGCCAAAACAAGCCTCTTTCTGTCCCTCATGTTGTATCTAGATTACTGGGAATAGGGTGCCAAGCCAGTCAGTGGACTGATGTTATAATCGCCAACCCTTGCCTAGCACACTTAATCATAGCATTATACCGTGAATTAGTCACACAGTGTCGACTCAGCCACCTCTGAAAAAGGTGGCTGACCTACGACTGCATGAGGTTTTAGGGGACATCTAGAGATAAGCCACAATAATTTACTTATGTTGCTTTTAATCTTTCAAAGAATTATCTATCCTTCTAGGGGAAAAGAAATCTGCTTCCTAGTGAGTTTGAACTGAACAGGGCTAAATTAGAGGAGGCATCTTTTCTGTTCAGTTCCCTGTGAAGCAAGATTATAGTTGTTTGAAAGCTGAGTCTGAGATATCACAAGAAAGACTGAATTGTCTTCCCACAAGGAGACTCTTGCAGGCATAGCAATGCTGACTTGACCAGGGATTAAGATCTGGACTGCTGCAGCAAATCTTCACTGTCTCAGCACTGATTAGTCCACTCAGGCTAACAGAATATATATGTGGTGTTGCTACGCAGCTTGGACTTGTAGTGATCATCTCGTCTCAGCTGGCAAGACTCTCCAGTGCTGGGATTACAGGCATGTGCCTCCACATCCAGTTTCAGGGTCAGCATGGTATACAGTACCAGGGATCGAACCAAGGTCCTAGCACTTGCCAGGCAGGTGCTTAGACCACCAAGCTATCTCCCCAGCCCATGATTTTCTGAAGACTGACTCCAACTGTCATTGTGTGGGGTGAACTGCACATCAAGGGCATCTATCTACAGATGAGATGTGCAGAAAGACCAGGGAAGACAATGTTGCGTGATGCTCGTGAGCAAGGAGAGGAGAGCTACAGAAACGTGCCTGGGGTTCCTGGACACCAAACCAAAGAGCCCTACTCAGCTGTCTCTCTAAGAAGGAAGTCTTGCCAGTCAGTGGAGTGTGCGAGTGCCTGATCGCGCTCTGATCACACAGCCTTGGCTTTTGCAGCTCTCCACCTTTCTTCTGATTATTCACCTTTTTCAGGCGATGTGCACCTCACCAGGTCTTGTTTGAACAGGAGCCAGGATTCTTAAGATCTCTTCTTCATTCACGTTCCCTGGAAGCAGCCTCTGAGGGACCACCGCCTGTGGAAGTGAAGGCACAGGACTAGGAGGGAGAAGGGCGTTGTGATGGAGCCATCACACAGGTCTCAGCCAGTCCTGTCAGGGTCCTGAGATGACCCCTTAGTTATGCTGGCTGAAGGGGGGGGATTGCCCCTTGTATCTGTCAGTCATTGAAAATGGTAAGTTATGGGTGGTAGTTGTGACTTGGGATGAGGAGGCTCTCAGCCAAGAGCAAGTTGAAAGAGCAAGATGAGAACTTACTTGCCAGCGCTGCTGGAGCTATGGAGGCTCAGGGCCTCTGCCCTAAAGTTTATGTGACTTAGTCCACACAATGGCTTACGATCTGAGCTTTGCTTCCAGAGCATGAAGTGGCAGTGACTGCTGGGTCCCAGACAACCCTCGCTATACCTGGACAGTGACAGGTAAAGTGGGGATCCAAGTGGTTGCATGGAATTTTATTGACTTCAAGCCTCATTATCAGTTTATTGCTTCAGGAATCCCCCAGAGATGATAAAGCTACATAATAGGGATAAACATATGGCCAACACATCCAGTGATGTGGTCAGAATCTGAATTATTGGGTTGCTTGCCATATACTTCATTTCTGGCTGTGCAGGAGTGTTGTCCATGACTCCTGATTCTTCTGTTCCTTTGTGCCTTTCCACTTGCAGCTCTCTCTACCTAGGATGCTCTCTGCCCCAGTTTCTCCTTCTGTTAGCAAACTTATCATTTTTTCCTGACCTGCTGTCAGACTCCTCCCCTGGCTGGCCTTTTCCTGCTGCCCAGTTGTCATGCCCTGTCTGGGTTCTAAGAGCACTGGTTATCAAGCGTAGTCCTGTCCATCTACCTGTGTCTGTTAGTCTTTCTTCCTCATACTGAGCTCCTTAAGACCAGGAATGGAGTCCCATCCCCTGTGCATCTGTTAGCACAGGGCAACACACTGTCCAAGAGCCAAATGAACACAGGAGGCAACTGGGAAGGCTCTTGAGTCAAGGAGTGAAGAGAGAAGTTGGGCTAAAGCAGAGTACTGCACTGGAAAGATTTCATTTTGTTCAGCCTAGGAAGAAAGCTGCTCCTTCTTTTCCACCTAGCTGCCCACTTAAAGCCTCCTATAAATAACCTCTCTCCCCGTTCCACAAATAATGCTGGCCTCATCTCTACCATGTGTCTAGTTCTTAGCTACAAATGCCAGCAGCTAGTACCCAGTCAGCATGTGTTGAATAATTGAATGAACCCAGAATCTGGGGGATAAAGGAGATGTGGATGAATTAGTAGGAGGAAAGGATTAAAAAAGTGGGTGTCAGGCTGCAGTAGTGGGAGAAGGATGGCAACATGTTATAAGTGAAGGCAAGCCTTGGAGGCCAGGAGAGTTGTGGGTCTTGAGCACGGTCCAAATGGTCCATACACTGGATGCAAATATTGAAGTCAATAAAGTTGCACCATGGTTAAGAGAGAAATAAGAAAATAATGCTGGAGTACAGGAATATGACATGCAGACCAGGAGTGCTTGTGCTCAGTCATGGTGCCTCCCTTCAGGTGCACATGCTAAAAGCAACTTTTGATTTTTATGTACAGTTGTGCATCAAATCAGAAATGACATGTGATTGCGGGCCAGCTCACCAGGCTGCTGTCTTGTTAGTGGCTGTCATCTGCATGTTTGTTATCCGTGTGATGTGTTGGGGCCCCAGCACCTACCTGCTGCCATTTGTTGGTTCCTGCTTATCAGTGTCCACTAGGTGGTGACAAAGATTCACTTGCCTCCCCTGCAGAGAGCCAGCCTTTTTGAGATATCAAAGTCAAACTGACCATATTCCAGCTCTATAAAGATATATTGTTCTCTATAAAAGAAAGTCAAACCAAAGTAAAACAATGGCGATCTTACCAAAGATATCTCTAACGAGTGGACAAACTATTCGGAATAAATATACAAATAATCTAATTATATTTTATTATAACCAGGCACAATCCAACCTGACTTTTCCATAACAACTCATAACTCTGGTATTCCAGAGGATGCCTTTCAGAGTTCTATCTGTCTCAGCTTCTCTCCTATGATTTTTTTGCAGTTTATTTCTGCCTTTTCCTAAGGTTTGGAGGAAACTGCATCATTTGTCTCTTTTTGCGTATAGATTTTCACACAAAATGGGTAAAATCTTTACTCTCCAGGTGACTTTGTATGAATAGAGCAGTCTAGTTTCTTTTCCAGTGCTGTCCAGACAGCAGTTGTCACCCTGCTAAATGGCCATCTCTAAGCCATAACCCACTCTTAACTTCACTTCTGTTTCCTGCTGTGGAAATTTGGTAAACTGTGGAATCTCCAATCTCAGCTTTCCTACCTATAAAATGAAGATTTCCATAACACCTTTTATATGGAGTTGTTTTAAGATTATATAAGAAGATGATACAGATAGTCTGAAATTGGCAAGTCATAGCCCAAATGTTATAGGTCAACAGGTAACTTAGAAAGATGCTACCTTTGAGAAGAAAGTGAATTTTAAAGTGTGCTGACCATGGACAATTCTTTCAATAAATAGGACATCAGGGAAGGTTCTAGCTGTACATACTATGGCTAGACATGAACTCTCTGCCCTGTCTTGCCTCAGCTGCCCTGCAGTTAGGAAGGGAGTTCAATACATTCAGTCTGTCCAGGAGATCCTGCCCTTACTGCTTCACTGAAAGCAGTACTGGTCATGATCATGTCCATAAGTAAAACCTGCTAAATTCAGTACTTTTCCACTTCTGTCTGTGGTACAGAGCAAGCTATCACTCATCCCACACTAGGGAGGTGCACTCAGGCCTGGGCTACGTTCTTCATGGCTGCATGGGTGCTGCCACAGCACAAAGAGGAGTGTTTTGCATGATGGTTGGCTGCTGGGCTGTGCCACTTGTGTGTGGCTGCCTAGGAGTATGAGTAAGGGTCAGAGCAGGGAGGGGTTCATGCTGGTTGACCTGAGGGCCTGGACTATACTGGGCCTACACAGTATTTTTTTTTGGTTTCTAAAATTTGGGCCAGTATTTAAAAATGGGAATTTGGATTTCTGGCTTCTCCTCAGTTCAGCAAAATGAATTTTAATCGCCATATGGAAGCAAGTGCCTGGTTCTGAGAGGCAAGGAGTACCCAGCTTGCCCCAGTTCCCACCTTCCCCTATTTTATTACCCTCGGGTGGGCTGAAAAGTTGTGGGAAATATAAAGTCATCTTCATATCTTGCTTTTCAGGGCACTGCAGTGATAATGAAGCCCACCCAACAAGTAGAAACATAGTTATGACAAGCAGGGCAGAGTCTTCTGCATTTTACCACCTAGCCTCCTTTCTTAGTTTCTCCCTGCTTGTGCTAATGGGGCCAATGCAGTCAGTACAAACTGAAGTAGCATTTTAAAAATATTTACTTATTCATCAGTAAGCTATGCAGTCCAAAAGCCACTTTGTAGAATGTTCTACTTTATTCCATTGAGGAAAAAGGAGAGAACTGTCTAAAGTTGTAGCTCTAGATTCATTTCCTGCCATTGTGAGTTGATGATTGATACACAAAAGAAAAAACACTTCCTCCCATTAAGTGGTGAACCTGTGCACTTACTTAACAAACAACAGCCAGTGGAAAGATAGGATGGGTGGAAAGAATTCACGTGCAGTTGAGATGAAGCAGATAGAACATTATCTAAATAATTTTGTGACTGCTAGTGGCCCAGATGCTCAGAACAATGGTTATTGAGTTTCTCAGATTGCTAAAAGTATTGTATTGCTGCTGTGGGGCATCATGCCAATTTTGTCCTAATGATGCGTTATTGCGGATATATAATAACAAAATGTATTCTTTAGAATATTTGTATTGGTGAACTATTAATTTTAAGAGTTTTATTAATGAGAACATACAAAACAGGAAAAATATTGACTTTATAATATTTATTTATTTATTTATTTACAGAACCAGGATTGAACTCAGGCCCTTGCACTTGCCTGGGAAGCGCCTATTCTACTGAGCCATCTCCCCAGCCCCTATAATATTTATTGAGTTTATAAAAAGCATCAAAATTTTCAACATTAACTATTTTTGGTATACAAAACCCCCCAAAATAACAATAGAAATAAAATCCTATATTAACTAGAATGAAAATACCAATACAGTGCTAAAAATGATCTTTACTTTGATTATCACACCTAAGGCAGTCTTTACAACATGACTACAACATGTTCCGTACACACATATTGCTTCCATTAACACACATGTGTTTTGCTTTCCTTGCCTTTTTTAAAGGATATACTTCACATCTTGCTGGTCTAGTCTTTAAAATATTTCATGAAAAACAATTTCACGATAGTTGTTTTCAATCGTCATTGATATCATCATTATCATTATTATGCGATGCTGGGGATCAGACCCTGGGCCTTATATATGCTAGACAATCACTGTACCACTGTCCTATATCCTCAAGCTTTCATTATACTTCTGGTTTCATATTTATTATTGAGGTTCAGCATCTTTTCATGTTTGGATTATGATAATCTTCATAATCAAAGATTATGAAGCTAAAAAAAGATGAGACTTTTTCAAAAACCAATAGTATGAGCCAAACTGATGGATTCTGTGCTTCCAATAATTACTCTGGGGCTGGGGACATTGCTCACTGGTCTAAGTGCTTGCCTGTCAAGTGCAAGGACCTGAGTTCGATTCCTGAGCATGCATGCCAGCCCTAAAACTGGGTGTGGTGACACATACCTGTAATCCCAGTGCTGGGAAGGCTGAGTCAGGAGGATCACTATGAGTCTGAGCTGTGTAGTGAGATCCTTTACCCAATTAAAAAAAATCACTCTGGAGTTTTGAGTTTGTGAAGAAATATAAATGTCTGTGCACTTAACTTGCTCTTTTAAAAAGAATTTGTAGTAATGCTACAGCAGTAATTATTGCAGGCAAAATTATCAGTGGTTAGTGGATAGAAACATAATTAAGAGATTATGTAATCTCAAACTATTCTCCCTGTAAGTTATTTGTTAATTTACAAAGTGAAAAATGCTAACTTTATGGCAGTGAATCCAAGAAGCCCAAACCAGCTGAATGGAGAACGGAGGCTGTCAGTTACCAATGATATTAGTACAGGTATGTGGGCAGAAGAACCTTCAGATAATTCCAGATTTTAGCTTTCCATTTTTCCAACAAAGGCCCTGTCTCAGTTACTTTTCTCTATACTCAACAGTCAAAATTAAGAAAGGAAAGGTTTATTTAGTTCACAGTTTGTGGAGGTTTCAGTCCATACTTAGCTGGCTCCAAGGCAGACTGGCACATGGCTGATGGCAGCAGTTCATGGTGGCAGAAAACAGCAAAGAGCTAAGGGAAGAGATGCAGCTGTGGCTTCCAGCAAGCCTCTCTCTCTTCCATGCTGACTGCAAAGACTGGAGCTCCTCGGAGGAAGTGGTTTGTTCCATCCTTTCTCACATCCTTTTTATATCCTTTTGTGGTGAGTCACTCTAGGGCAGACCCTGGATGCCCTAGGGAGGGGCCTCTATGCCCAGGAGCATGGAATTGCTCAGCCCATTTAGTTAAGCTTTTAAATTGTCAAGTTGACGTTTGTATCAATGACTATAAGCCCCAAACTCAAGGAGCAGAGATAAATCATCTCACATGTTTCCAGTCCAAATTCCTGACCTATAGAAGTCATAAGCACAATAAATAGCTGTTTAAATGATGCTAAGCTTGGGGGCAATTTGTTACGTGTACATAATCAGTTGAACCAACAGTCTCGGCCACATTTTTCTACTATAAGCTTACATTTTCTCCTTTGTGAAGTAAGTAAGTAATATGTGGGGAAATCCTTTGAGACTATGTAAAAATGATTTCTTATCAAACTTTCACTCTCATCCAACTAGTTTTAGCATTTATTGGTGATTTCCTAGTTCTATCATTCCTTCTATATTTAAGAGCTGGTATTATTATATAAGGATGAGTTTTTCTGCTCTTCTACTTGTGTTTTTGTGTGTGTGTATGTATTTATAACAATGTGATCTCGTGGAGTTTTATTTTATCCAATGAAAGATAATATGTTATTTTCATTGATACAGTAAGCAGAAGTTCTTCAAGCTGATTGAGTCCTTCTGAATTTTCTCTACTTCTTGTTGAACATCTTGTTGTTCATACAACAAGGTGTCCCAGGCTCATCTCATGCATTCCCTGCCCCAGTCCTGGAATCTAAAGACTTTTCTCCACAGAGTTCTGGTTCATTTTGGTGGATAATGGCACTTAGAAACTGATATCCAAGAATTAGATATGCTCACTACTATGGGATTCACTGCTATGCAGGACTGTCAGTGGACGGAGCAGGGAAGTATATTAATCTGTGTATGTATTTGAAAGGATCAGTTCATATTTTACTTTCAAATTCAGTTCATAACATCAGAAAGCATTATAGTCTCTCCCTGTCCTATACTTGCAACTTATTTCTCTGACAGTAAAAATCTTGGCTTCTGTTTCCCTTACTCTACTTACTCATTTGCTCAAGCCTAAAATACATGGAAATCAGTTTCAGCATTGCTAATTCATGATGTTGAGAAAAGCAGTCCTAACTAAATAAAGTTTATCATTGTTTCCAGCTATTTTTAGGTAAAGCATATATATTTGTATGTCCAAATTATAAGTGTTCAGTTTTAGTATGGTTTAACAAATGAGCATATTATTAAGTCATAAAACATTTCTATCACCCCACAAAGTTCTCTTCTTAAATCCTCCTATAACCAACTTTGTTCTACTTTTTTTGCTACTGTTCTGTTTCTTGTAGAGCTTCATATAAATAAATTGTACAATATTTAGTCCTCTTTGATTGATTTCTTTTGCTCATGTAATGTCTATAAGACTCATGCATTATATATCAGTAAATTTTTCTTATTTATTGCTGGTAGTATTTCATGTTAGAAGTGTATCAGTTTTTCTGGGTACGGTGACACACACCTGTAATTCCAGCACTAAGGAGGCTGAGGCAGGAGGATCTGCATGACTTTGAGGCCAACCTGGGGCACACAGTGAGTTCTAGGCCATCCTAAACTACACAATGAGACCTGTCTCAAAAAAGTAAAAAAGAAAGAAAGAATGCCAATTTATTGATCCATTTCCTGGGATCTGAGTTATTTGCAGAGATTGACTATTATGAATAAAGCTGTTATAAATAAATATTCATGTACAATATTTCTGTGGATATACATTCTCATTTCTCTTTATTATAATTGCTGAGTCATGAGGAGATATGTAGAGGTGAAATTAGCATTTCCTTGGGGCTGGGGAGATAGCTCAGCAGTCTAAGCACCTGCCTGGTAAGCGCAAGGACTCAGGTTTGATCTCCAGTACCGCATGTAGCACTGGATCCAGGTGTCGAGCTGGCCACAGAAACAGGGTGTGGTGGCACATGCCTGTAATCCCAGTACAAAGGAGGATCACTACAAGTCAGCTGTGTAGTGAGAGCCTGTACCCAATAAATAAAAGATAAAAAAAAGAAATAAGCATTTCCATCAGCAGTGTGTGAGAATTCCAGGTATTTCACATCCTCCCCATCGCTTATTGTTTACAGCCATTTTAACTTTAGCCATCCCAATAGCTTTAACTTTCATTTCTTTGAGTACTGTTCTCTCACATTTTAAGGCCTGGGTATCCCCAGGATTGGTTTCGGCTCCTTCTTTGTTCTCTCCTCAGTTGGATTGAGTTCAGAGAGTGGGAGTAGTTGTATGGTTAAGAATTTTGGAATTAAGCTGAAGAAATAGATCAGAAAGTTCAGGAATGCTCTTTACATTCCTAATTCAGCCTTCCATAAGCTTTTGTTAATGAGATAAAAATTTTGTAATTAATCACGTGCATATAATTTACTTGGTTTTGTTCTGTTTTATAAAGCTGATTTCAATTATAGATATTTATAAAGAAAATGAGTATCTGGCATTGTTTACATGCTAACACTTGCAGAGTTGTTATGAAAATTATATGAGTAGAAAGATGAATTTTTATAAAATTTTCTTACCAGCCTTTTTTATTTTTAGAAAGTAATATAAACTCTTCAAGGCTAGCATCAACATATTGCCGACTGATTATTGTACTTGGTGTTTTCATACTCCTTTTCTTTTGTGCATTCAATCAGTATGCCCACCACATCCCCAAGTGGTATTATCTACATTTTACAGATGGAACAGTGGGAACTTTGGGGGGGGGGTAAGCACTTTGCCTAAGGTCTTGGCAACTGGTAGCAAATCAGGGAATTAAAACAAATGCGTCTGCGTCATGGTCCATGCTGATTTTATTAGGAGTTGTCTGGGCCTCCAGTGGGCCCAGTATGTGCTCTGGCTCCGGGAAAAGAGCTGTTTGTTTGCTTCATTTAAATAGCACTATGATAAGACCCAAGGGCACCAATCTAGCCAACGATGGGGATTGTCTACATTCAGGTGGGGAAGTGGACCCCAGAGTCTTCAGGAAGGAGTAGAACTTTCTTCTGCTTTCTTATAGAGACAAACATATCTGCCACGGAGCACCATTGGGGAGTGGCAGAATGAATGGGGCCTCCCTGGCCTCCGTGCAAAAACAGTTGCAGGTTGGGAGCTGCTGTCCCTTTGGGCAAACAATTGCAGCTAGAAAGTGCTACCTGAGCAGTCATACATGCCCTTCTTAATGAGGAATAAGGAATGAGGGAGCTAGCTAAGGGTCCTACTACCAGAATGTGGTCTCAAGAATCTGTCAAGAGGGAGTGAATATCCAGAATGTTCATTCTTTGTTTCCTTATGCAAAATTAATGTCTAGATTTTCTCCTACCTGGTCCTCTAGTAAGAATTTCAGTTCATTTGAAGGCAGCTCTGGTTCACATTTCTAGGCCATTCACTTGAATCCACATTCTGGTAGTAGGACCCTTAATTAGCTCCCTCATTCCTTATTCCTCATTAAGAAGGGTATGTATGACTGCTCAGGTAGCACTTTCTAGCTGCAATTGTTTTCCCAAAGAAACGATCAAATATTGGTGTATCTGTTTATGCACTCCAAATATCTCTTAGACTAGGGGATGACTTTGCCTGGAATTAAAGTACAAGGATATAAAATAATCTGTAAGGAAAGAATCTAGGAAGTTTGAAAAGATGTATTTAAAAGCTGGATATCATGTCATTTTTATTATCAACTTTCATAAAACAGAAATGTTTAGGGCTGGCCAGATAGCTCAGCTGACTAAAGCACCTGCTTAGGCAGAGCACAGTGGCCAGGGTTCAATCCCTGGCATGCCATGCCGGCCCCATCACCGGGGAACACTGAGAAAGTGATTGAGACTGAGTGTGGTGGTGCGCACCTGTTATCCCACCGCTTGGCTGAAAACAGGAGAATTACTATGAGTCCGATCTACATATGAGACCCTGTAGACCTGTATGAAATACATAATAAATAAATAAATCCAGAAATAATTGTGGCTAAATCTAAGAATAAACTATTGTGGTATCCATAAAAGTATTTTGTAATTTCATGATACAAATTAGAACTTATATAAGCATAATGCTGAAGAGCAGTTATGCCAAGGTATATAAGAAACTGTAGTCAAATGAGAATGTAGCTATAAATTAAAAATAGACATGAAAATTCTATTGAAAATTATTATGCTAGCAATAAAATGTTACTTGTAACAGCCAAATTCTAGTTATGTGAAAGATGTATCTTTGAAGAATGTAGTATTTGAGAATATGTTAGCAGACACAGGAAACTTATGAAAAATGGGAAATGGAGGGGAGATTTGGTCAGTTACATTTGTTAGAAGTCTGAATAGTGTAATTGAGACACATACCTTCCTGGGTAAAAAAGAAAGGGAATCGCAGGTAGTAGGAGTTACTGGTCTTAGAACCAGATAGACAGAAGCCAGGACTAAGGTTTGAATCTGAGAATCAGGAAGGACAGAGTTGGGTAGCACCTCAAACCAGAGCCCTTTATGCGGCAAAAGATGGAATGGAGCTATTGTGATCAGCTGCACTCTGGGTAGACAGGCCTGGTTACAACAGCACAGCGTGGGTGAGGGGAGCACTGTATGGGGACCCTGGAGGTTAAGGGCAAGAGGAAGAAGCCAGGATGTGGGAACTGGAAGAGGGAGCAGAGCAGCTGCCCGGGGCTCTGTGCTTCTTTGTCCACTCCTTGTTTGCTTCCTTCTCTGGAGCTGGCTGTTAGAACACCACAGGGAGGTTTATATAGCTTGGTGGGGCTGTAGCTTACAATTGAGTTCACATTAGAAATTTCTTCATGGCATACACTGTAGTTTTTGTGATAGAAGGGGGCTTTGTACAGTTGCAACTCTGATTCAGAGGGAAAGAGCTTCTGGGATATGTAATTTCTGTGACCAAAGTGAGTGTCAGGAAACGTGTTCTCCAAAATGGAAGGATTCAAAATCCAAACCTCAACAGCATTACTATGAATTCACATTGGTTGTTTGCTTTCCTTTGCTCCCTAAGGCTTTCGGAATGATTTTCCAGAGGAGGAAGATCCAGGTGGGCAGAGCTGGTGGCTGTTGTGTTGGACAACTCTCGTCTTGACCTAATCAGTACACTCTAACCTCAGTTTCAGCCACAACTTCCATTAGAATTTGCCCACCCTTACCTCAGTGAAGGAGCTCCAAATAGTGCTCTCTGTTCTCTAAACCCTGACCCAAGAGAGCTGGTCTAGAGAAGGAGACAGAATCTTCCTTGGAGTAAAGACTTTAAGGAACAAAGACTGTGTTCAAGCCAGAGGAGACTTCCCTTGATTTGGGTAAGATCTAGCAGGTCTTATCAGTGGTCAGAGATCAAATGATATTTAACATATTCATCTATCTTTTCTTTAATTTTCAGGCAAGCTAAGAAATGAATACCCAGAAATGTTAAATCCTACTAGACTGAGAAAATAAATGGCAGAAATGGAGTTTTTAAAAAATTGCCTTTATAATTGTGAAGGCTAAGTAAAGTCTAGAAATTAAATAACACAGGGAAGACCAAGTTGGGAAAGTAGAATACAGTAGTACTTAGAACACACTTTCCCAGGGATCCCCAGTAAATGCTAGCAACTACATAGTACCAAACCAAAACATACATGCATACATGCAGCAAAATTAATTTATGTTAAGCACACAAAGAGATGAAAACAATAATAAAATAGGACAGTTATAAACATTATTTAAAACATAATTGTTTACTTCTAGAATTTTCCATTTAATGTTTGGATTACAGAATGTGCAGAAAGTGAATAAAGAGGGACGTCTGTGTAGTGAATGTAGTGAAGGTCAGTCTCCTAACCTGGTCTGTGCAGGCACAGGACTGGAGACTGTCATATCATCGGTAAGAGAGAGTTAAAAAATACAGATCACGATAAACTCCCTGAGATTAGAAGGATTGAAAATTGGCAACAGGACAATAAGAAAGTGCAAAATTAGAGTTGATACCAAAGTGTTGATGATCTCCAGGTATGGTATACACTCATACTCTCTAATTTAAAATGTTTTGATTCAGAAGCTGGGCAGATGGCTCAGTAGAATAAGCACTTGCCTGTCAAGTGCAAGGGCCTGAGTTCAATCCCTGGTTCTCCAAAAAAAGTAAAGTAAAATAAAATGGTTTGATTCAGATAGTTCTAGAACCTAAGATTTTTTCAAGTTCAGAAAGAACAGAGTCCACTAGAGTAAGAAGAGATGCTCTGTTATCAAAGACAAAATATACAATGTTTGCCTTAAGCAAAATGTTTTAGTCCATTATGAGCCACCATATCAAAATGTGTGAAACTGAGTAATTTTTAAACAACAGAGATTTAGAGGCAGGGAGTCCAATAACAACAGGTCTAGGGTTGGAGAGCCCAAGATTATGGTGCCATTATCTTTTGGGAGCTTTCTATTGAGGCATAACTCATCTGAAGACATTGTATTGGTGCCCTTAGAGAGGTAAAGGGGCTGACTTCACATTCTGGTAAGGTAGTCACTGACCCTTCATGAGGGGAGAGCCACTCTTCAGGCCTCGGCACTTGGAGGGCCGAGTTTCCAACATATGAACTTTGGGGGACACATTTAAACTATAGTATGGCTCAGTTAAAAAACTGTAAACATTTACTGCTAGTTAGGATTGGGATTTGTCACCAGATTTTTAGTTTTCAGAGCTCTTAAATTTCTCACTTTTGCCTGAAAAGTGCACTCAGGCAGGGCCTGATTCAAGCCCCACCCAGATCCCACCTCCCCAGACCCAGCCAGGTGAGCAAAGGAATCTTCCTCTGGTGAGCAGCGGGAGCTCTGTTCCCAGAGCCTGCCTTTCAGGTTTGGAGAAGCCATATGAGGAGGAAGGAAATAAAACCTAAGTTGTTCACATGTCACATTTATACTTTTCTCTTGCACAGACAATTTTCTTAGCAGAGAAACCTGGAGGAGAGGGTCAGGCATCATCCCAACAGACCTTTTAGTTAATATTTTGAGATACATTTAGGGTATTTACCGAGGTGTTATGGTTTGTGTCTACTTGTTCCCCCATAGCCTCAGGGAGTCATGGGGAGGGGACTTCTAGAGTTTGTGATTAACTCATGATCCACTGGTATTATGGGTGATCCAAGGCTGGGATTATGGGTCTTAATACTGCTAGGATTGTGGGTGTGTGTACTTCCCCCAGCCTGGGGCAGATAGCCTAATGCAATTTAAGGGAGACAGACTTCCTCTGTTGCCATTGTTGCTGCTACCCCTCCATTTACTCTTGCTTGCTCTTTGCCGCAGCCATGAATGGATGCTGTCTGCCATGTGCCACTCTGCCTTGGAGCCAGCCGAGTAAGGACTGAAACCTCCAGTCAGTAACTGTGAGCTGAACAAACCTTTCCTTCCTCCATTTTGGGTGTTGGGTATTTGTCCCAGCAATGAGTGAAGAGTTGACTAAGACACTAGGATAGTTTTTATCAGATTACATCTTGAAATGTCAGTGCTTTTGCTTTCCTCCTTTGTACATGCACATTGGCTCTGGCATCTCTATTACAATATGTTTGTATTGCTCTTTGTTCATCAGATCACATCATCCTGTACTTGCTCTCCTGCTGTGTATACACACGGTGCCTAAATCTAATTCACTCTTGCTTTTCTATTTATCTTAATCACATGAATCCTCAACTTCACTTGTGCCTCTCATTTAACCTCATTATTGGCAGAGTTGGTTCTACTACAGCAGAGTTCATGTGTCTTCTGTCAGGGAAGATGTTGAGCTTACAATGGTAGTTATGATGATTAAGGCCTACAGTTCATAGAATTAAATGATCATTTATAGAAAACTGAAAGAAGGTGGCTGATTTTGCCTAATGGAAACATACATGTTTCTGTTTAGTACAGAATGTAAATCCTAGCCTAGAGTGATTTTAATGCTGTATACTAGTTTTTCATCTAAGTGAGGCATCATTTTCTTGTTCTTTTTTCATCCCTATCATTTTCTTCTGTCACACTTTGAGCCAGTTCTTTCACCCTTCCTTTTCCTCATTAATGAATTATATACATTTTTGACACATGCTCCTTATGTATTTATACAAAGCTACATTTATAACATTCTGAAAATTATGCTTTGATACTCTAAATGTGACTTAGATTGAATTTATCACCACTCAGTAGAGTAATTAAGGCTAGATTTAGTTGAGTTGGACATAAGATGGTATGAAATTCTTGCTTCTGAGTATGATAGTTTAAGGACCAGCTTTAAGAGTAAAATTATAGGGCCAGGGAGCAGCCCCCAAATATTACTTGAGGTCATTGTCAATAGATGAAGAAAATAAAGTGGCTACAATAATGTTCCACTGTGCAGTTCATATTACACATTTATTCAGTCAGTCATTTACTCAGCATGTATCAATTTGACTATCTGGTATTTGGTCTATTCTAGAATCTTCAGGCTGGGATTGGGCATATAGAAGTAATTTCAGTAAAGCTTCTGCCTTCAAGAAATATTTATGCAAATAGGAGGTGTGGGTGGATATATAGAACCAGTGACATAAGAGTGAACATCTGCCTAGGATGTTACAGTAGCCACGAAGGGTGATTAAGTGCATGGGAATTACGTGAGTATCTGGGAGGGGGTCCTAGCACATCCTGAGCAATTGCTTGAACTGAATCTTGACCTGTGACTAGAACTTAACAAGCTATGAAGGTGAGAAAAGGCCATTCTAGGCAGGACATCATGGAAAAAAGAAAGGGAAAACAACATAAATGCAGAGAGATCCTTGTCCCTAGAGCATTAACTGTGAGGCAAGGAGCAGCACATACTTCATAAGCAAACTTTTATTTCTGTGGCAGCTAATCTTATGTGTCAGCCTGAATGTACCACGGGAGGCCCAAATAATTGGTTGAACATTCTTTTGGGTATATATGTGACTCTTTCCTGAAAGGATTTGAGATAGAATTGATGGACTGATAACCTGTGGAGTAGAATAGGATGGTGGTAAAAGGTTGAATTCTTATTTTCTGCCCAGCTTTGGGTTGAGTCACTGGTTTTCTCTTGCCTCAGACCGGCATCTACACCTAGTGCTCAGAGATACATACAGATGTGGTCTCAAATTTAACAGCTGGCTTTCCTAAGACTTCAGTTTTAGATGAAAGACTGTGGATTTCTTGGTCTTCATAATCATGTGAACCAACTCATACTAGATCTTGTCTTGCTTACTTTTCTGTTGCTGAGACAAAATACCTGACACCCAAAGTTAAAAGAGGAAAGGCTTATTTAGCTTACAGTTTATAGAGGCTTCAGTCCTTAGTTAGCTGGATCCAAGATGGTGGCATGGCCAAGGGGCATTGCAGAGGAGAAACAGTTCATGATAAACAGAAAGCCGCAAAAACAAGTCAGCAAGCACCAACAAGCCTCTTTATGACTCTTATATTTTATCCAGGTTACCCCCCCTTTAGGGTAGGTGGCACTCATATGCTCAATCTTAGCTTTGCACCCTGAATTGATCTCAGCACTACACACTGGAGATTCAGCCACCTCTGAAAAGGTCTACCTATGGATGCATGAGGCTACGAGGGGACATCTAGACACAAACCATAGCAGATCTCATTTAAAAATATGAGCATCTGTCTATGTTCCAATCTATTGGTTTCCTATCTATTTCCTATTTGTTTCTTTGAAGAATCTTAATATAATCTGTGTTAAAGATATTAATTGGTGTTCTCTCTACCCCTGTAATGTGCGCATCATTTTTCTTTATTGCTGTTCTGAAGACTTTCCTTCCTCTGGCCAGATGGCCATTAGAAAATAGCTTCTTCTTTGAGGGCAGAGGGCCCACTGTAGAATCAAAAGCAAGCAGAAGCACGTTCCTGTTCTCACCTTTGAAGAGCTCAGCACAAAAAGAGTTCTGAAGCATGAGTGAGTATATTTTTTGACCTCTCAGATTGGAAACAATTTCTGTAGCTTTGGAGACAAAAACGGAGTAGAAAAAAAAGAAGGCTGAGAAGTTTTATCCTTTCCATATTAATTTCTATGGATCTAGGAATTCTGAGGGAACCAGTGTAATGAGCAAACTGAGTACTGAGCAAAACCAGGGAGGACAGCCCAGCACAGGTAGTTGCCTGCAGGGACTCTCCTCTCGCCAAATTTTGTCCTGCTGTCACACAAGGGTAATGGCCCACAATACTTGTAGATCCCCTGTACCATCAGTGGAGGCTGAGCATACCTAGAGAGAAGAGTGGGTAGACAGTAGAGAAGGCTTCTAGGCAAGGTGGGAGTAGAACAAATTGGCAGCAATCGTGGAGTGGAATGGACTCATTGCTTTGATGATAGCTCTTACCAGTGTCTGCCTCTGTCCATAGGAATGGTGTTGAGTGATTCTCCTGTGTTCAAGAGGGGTCAGTAAGGGAGGGAGGGAAGCTGGGCTTCTGAGGAAAGGAAATTACAGGCTGCAGAAGATGGCTCCTCCAGGTGTCAGAAGCAATCGTGCCAACTTAACCTTTAGGCTCCTCAGTTGGGATAAAGTAGAGTCATGTGTTAGGCATTTAATGTCTTAACACAGCAATAAGTCTTTCTTATTTCACACAGAAACCTGGGTGGTTCTTACTAGAGGGATCCCTTAAAGCTGCAGTCAAGATATCTAGTTGGGTTTCCACCACTGGAAATCTTTTTTTTTTTTTTCATCAGTTTTATTGAGAAACAAATAGCAATGATACAGTTTCAAAT
>NDGM011181246.1:0-18564 GCA_002564305.1 Octomys mimax | reverse complement strand
TTTAGAGAAGTTTATATATAGAATGTCCACTAGGGGGCAGTCTATTGTGACTCTCCCACGAGCTAATGTCTAATGTTACAAAAGGAGTTCAAATAAATTTAGCAACTCATTCCAATGCAACATATATAAGAACAAATCAGGAATAAAACATCTGATTAAAGAAACATCATAAGCATATAATCTTCCCATGTTTTATCTTATATATGTCAACATTTTAAGAAAACTATATGAGACAAAGCATAAACAATGAAAAACAATGGGCAAAGATACAGTAAAATTTTCCAAATAAAAATTTGTTACCTTAATGAGTCCCAATCCAGAGTCTCTGAAATGAAATCAAAGTGTTACCTCCGTCCAGCGATCTTGGTGGAAGACCTCCAAATGAAATTGGGGAAAGAAATTTCCAACCTTAAAGATATCTGGGATGATTTCATGCTCTATGAAACTGAAGAATAAATTTTGGGGATAATGGAGGCTAAGAGCAGAATGTATTTATTGAGTGAAAGAAAGCTTCTGCCTCAGAAAAGCACAGAAGGGGACCTGAGTGGGTTTCTGTACAGTGTAACATTGGCCAGTGAGGCAACAGGACTGATTAGATAGATGAAAAAGAAACAGGAAGAAAATAAAGCAGGGAGGGCACTGTCAGAATTTGGCCTGTACAGTAACATGGAATGAGGGATGATTTCATGAAATACAAAATACTTAGGAAGAAAAAGACTTCGTGTGAAAAATGAAAAGTTTACTTTTCTAAATACTAAAGTAATATCTAATTGGAGAAGTTGATAAAATAGTTGCTGATGATAAGTGGAGAATTAGGGGAGAGATCAGAGAGTGAGCAGTTGCAGGTCATTAGAAACAGAATTCAAATAAAGAAACCAACAAGGAGGTTTCAGTGACTTGGGAGGATTCTGTGGTGGTGCTAAGTGGTTATATACTATGTCACATGAAATAGCTAGGGTTTCACTGTGTTTCTCCTTTTCTTTTCAGATTTATATGTTGAGGTTCTGACTCCCATTACTTTAGAATGGGACTTTATTTGAAGTGAGAGTCTTTGCAGAGGTCATAAAAATAAAGGTTAAGAAGGTGGTACCAGTCCAGTATGACTGGTATGATCATGTCCTTGTTAGAAGGGGACACTTTGACAACCAGAGCAAGACACTAAGATTTTCATCAACCAGTCAAGTAGAGAGGACTGGCCGACTCTTTCCATCATAGTCCTCTGAAGGAAGCTGCACTGTTGCTACCTTGATTTTAAATTTGAGACATTAAATTTCTCTCTTTTTTTTAATACCACGCTATTTGTACATCAGCTCCACAGAAAGAATACAGCTGTTGTTACTGGAAGTGGGGCTCAGCTCTAGTAAGTATCTAAAAATGTAGACTAATTGTAAATGCAGGAAGGGCTTAGGGACACCTGGTCAAAAGAGCTTAGACAGCCTCAAAGAAAGACACTTTTGATAGAAATATAGATGTTGACAAATAATTCATCTTACGGCTTAGAAAAATAAAATGGAAACTATAGAAAAGGCAACTATTGCCCCAAAGAATGCTCCTATTGACATGAACACAATGTTGTTAAAATATGAATGCTAACATCCTTGTGGCTGTGGTCTCAAATGGAAGCATGGAACATGTTACAGGAAAGCAAGAGAAAGACAATCACTGTTTTAGCAAAGAAGAATTAGCATCTAATATAAGTGGCTTGTTTTATAGGTTTGCATTCATACTACATTAACTAATATGTATAAATTGCTGTAAACATGTCTTATGTATTACATCTTTGTGACTTTATATATGGAGATATTTTCATGAGATTTCCTTTCTATTCTCTGTGGTTCTCTCATTTCTCTTTTAATTAATTAATTAATTTATTTATTGATCTATTTATTGATTTATTTATTTTTCGCAGAACCAGGGATTAAACTCAGGCCCTTGTGCTTGCCAGGGAAGCGCTTATTCCACTGAGCCATCTCCCTGGCCCCTCTTTTAATTCATTTAAATCATCATTTCTTCTGAAAAGTCATTCCGGATCACTGTGGATTTTGAATATATATTTAATCTTTTTCTTAATTGTAAAAGCCCATCATTATGTATCCTATCACTCAGGGTAGTGTATTCTGTCTCACTCTACCCAGTAACCCAGATATTTTCATCAATGCAGGGAATTAACAGTTTTTTAGTTGATGAATAAGTAAAAGTTAAGAATATAACACTCGTTATTTTTCACTGTTTGCCAGGTAAACTACTTTGAATACCTGACACCAGGAAGAATAAGAGATGAAACCAAGGAAGAATGTGGCTCACTTTGTCCTCTTGGGGCTCACACAGAATTTACCATGGTGGAAAGCATTGTGTGTTATGTACTTTTCTACATTTTGACCATGGTGGAAAATCTGCTCATTGTCTTGACTGTAACTATTTGTGAGACCCTGGCTCATGAATGTACTTATTTCCTGCTAACATCATTTATGTATATGGTTAATTCATAAGTCATTTCCACCAAGTTAATTTCAGACTTATTCTTTGGGAAAACTATCATATCTTTCAAGTTCTGTGTGGTTCAGCTCTTCACAGAACACCTCTTTAGTGGATCAGAGGTCTTCCTCCTGCTGGTGAAGGCCTATGACAGCTATGTGGCCATCTGTAAACCCTTGCATTATTTGGTTATCAAAAGTAATGGGTATGTGTTGTGTTGTTGGTAGTGTGCTGGGTTTTATACACTGAGTAGTTCAAATCAACACTGTTTATGGGCTCCCACTTTGTGTCATGGGCTCCCACTTTGTGTCCTCAATGTCATTGATCATTTTATATGTGACATGTGCCCCTCACTGAAACTCATTTGCACTGACTCCTACATCATTGGCCTCTTAGTGGTGTTCAACAGAGGACTGATCTGTTAGATCTTGTTTGTGTTCTTGCTTACTTTGTATGTTGTCATTTTACATTCTCTGAAGAACCATAGTCAAGAAGGGAGGTGGAAGCCATTTCATCCTGTGGCTCTCATATCACTGTGGGTGTCTTCTTTGTTTCCTTTTTAATGTAGGCAAGACCAGCTATGGCTTTCCTTATAAACAAATAACAGAGTATGTTTTACATAGTCATAAACCCCATGCTGAATCCTGTAATCTACAGTATGCAAGACTCAGAGATGACAAAGTCTATGACAAATCTCTGGAAAAGATAAGTTAGATCAGATAAATGATCTTTATGAGGAGCTTCACTTGACTGTTTTGCAGTGTGCTTAGGAATCCACAACCTTTTGAATGCTCTTCCTTCCCTATCTTTTTCTGATAAATACAATTAAAGAATATGTTGCATATTTGTGTCATTATTATATTTTTCAGCTGTATGGCAATTTGTTTGCCTTTTTGACAGAGGGTCTCACTGTGCAGTTCATTCTGGCCTTGAGCTCACTTTGTAGCCCAAGTTGATCCCAAACTCACACAATCCTTCTGCCTCCACATCCCAAGTGCTGGGATTAAAGGCATGTGCCACCATACATGGCCCATAAATATAATCTGCTTTGTGTTTCATTTTATATCAGGAATTGAATTCTGGTCCTCATGCTTTCCAGGAAGGCTCCTGTGGTACTAAGCTATATCCATGGCCTTGTATGGAAATATTTCATCATTATATCTAGTAAGTCATAAAGCACTTATAGTAGGGAGTCCATAAATTCTATTGAAAAAATTTGTGAGTGACATGTTATAGCATTTCACTAAATTTTAAATCTTTGCAGACTCATCTCTAATTTAGCTTGTATTACATATAATATTTTTAGTGTACTTGTTTTAACTTGGAAAGCATAATCCAAGATGATATTAGAGACCAAATCCAGACAAATTGCAAAAATGCAGAATAAATCTTCCTTTCTCTCCCTGAAATCTCCCAGTGCTATTCTCAGACATGTGCTCTTCCGTGTTTCTAAGATTCTTCAACTAGGGCCAGCCAAAAGCTTAGCAGATTAAAGCATATGCAAGCAGGTGCAGGGGCTGGGGTTTCAATCCCCAGGCTTAGTGTACTGGCCCTGTCTCTAGGGCAGGGTATGTTTTTCATAGTCTTAAACCCCATGCTGAATCCTGTAATCTACACTCTGTAAAACTCAGAGATGACAATTCTACAAAAACTCTCTGGAAAAGAAAAGTCAGATCAGATAAGTGATCTTTCTGAAGAGCTTCACTTGACTGTTTTGCTGTATGCTTAGGAATGCACGGCCTTTGAATTCTCTTCCTTCCCTGTCTTTTTTGAGACAGTGAATGATACTGTGCATGGTGGCATGCGCCAGGAACCCCAGCACTTTGGAGGCTGTAAACAAGAGAATCACTACAAGTCTGATCTTGCAGTGAGACCCTGAAAACCCTGTAGATCCTTTACTAAAATACAGAAAAACATAAGATTCTTCAACTAATAAATATGATTTGTAAGGTGGACAAACTTGAACGACATTATGTTATGACTGGGTACAGAGACAAATTCTGCAATATACAGCTAATAATAAATTGTATACTGGACTTTTTGTTGTGTTATTTCAGTCAGAGCCACAAAAGAAACAACAAGAAGACTGGATTAAAATAGCAACAGGATGCTCAAGAGCCTTGTCAACCTCTGAGTGCTGAGCCACAGATATTTATCATATTTATTAACAGCTACAAAAGGCTAAGGAATGTGTGTGATTAACCTTTTTAAAAAATGTATTTGGTACAAGGTCTCACTATGTGGACTGGTCTCCTAGTGATCCTCCTCTTCTCAGCTTCCCCAGCGCTGAGAATACAGGCATGTGTCACTGCTCCTGCACTTGGTTGCTGGCTCATCACGCCCAGCAGCAGGGCCAGCAGGATGTGCGGGGCTGGAGATCGAACCCCGGTCCCTGTGCTTTGCTTAAGCAGGTGGTTAGTCCTCTGAGCTAACTTGCCAGCTCTGTATGGTCAACTTTTGTGAAAACAAGCTATTAATCTGTCTTGCATTCTGGCATTCATCAAACTCTAAGCTTACACAAGATTAATCAGTCACATTCCAGGTTGAGCATCAAAGAATAGGCTGTTCTGCTCCAAAGGTGGACTGGTATTTATGGCTTGCCATGACTTTGTATACTAGCTTGCTGGCATTACAGATGTCAGTGTTTGTTTCCTGAGGCCCCATTCTTTTGTTCTTTGTTCCTTCAGGATGGCAAGATTTTGGCTTATATCTGCATACTTTCCCTTTGTGTTTTTGCTGCATTTTATGAAACTTCAGTCTGAGGGCTGTGGATTATTGATTCATGGCTTGTTGGCGGACTTGCACTTGTTGTCAGGCTAGGCAAGATATACAAGCAGTACAGAGACAGCTTAAACAAATTATTCCTGTACTACCTCCAAATCAGTGGATACCATGAAAAGAATTAAGGTTTTCAATACCATCAGATTAGTACCAGATAATTGACAATTTTTTGCAAAAATATTATCAGTATGTTACTGAAGAGATGGGATATCAGAAGTAATAGTACCATGATTCAATATTTTTTTTACATTCTCCCATGGGAAATGGGTTTGATTCCACTAAATTGGAGATACATAAAATGAGGAGGTATTCCAATTACATTTTGAACAAAGTTGATGATGCAAACTAACAGTATGATCTCCTTGCATAAGAACAGCTTATTCTAAATAAATTATTTTAGTATTTCACTTTGAATCATTTCATCTTTGCAAAGTCTATAATTGTTCTGAGTACTTGTGCCATTGTTTTATAAAGTGAACAATTTGCACACCTTGGTTCAATGCTATACCTGTGTAGCCTGTGGAAGTGGACCCACTGTGCCCTTCTGGCAGGATGTTCTGCTCCTTGTTTAGTTGGGTGGGTCTTGCCCCTTACTTCTCTGCAGGGATTTCTGCTGCAGGGTTCCATACCAGGCCTATCTGATGGTGGAGGTGAGGATAGGGTGAAGAAGGTCCCACAGAGAGGCTGGGCCTGGGTGCCAGTTGGTGCAGAATCTGGCATGTGCAGAAGGTCCCCCCCCACACACACTGGGCCTGGTTGCTGGTTGGAGTAGAATCCTCTGGGTATGGAAGGTCCCTCACACAGCCATAAGTTTGCTTTAGTTCTGTTACTTCTTTGTTTATTTTTTCATGGTTGATCAATTCCTTTGTGTCAATGGGGTGTTGAAGTCCCCAGTAAAACTGTTATTGTTTATTAGATTTTTCATTTCTGCTAAAATTTATCTTATATAGTTGGGTGCTCCTACACTGGATGCATATATATTTATAATTATTATCTATTCCTCTTGTAGTTTTCTCCTTACAAGTAGGTAGTGACCTTCTTTATCTCTTTTAATTGCACTTCATTTGAAGTTGACATTGTCAGCAACCAGAATACTTACCCCTGATTTTTTTCAGGGTTCTTGTAGCATGGAGTATTGGTTTCCATCCTTTCATAATCAGGATATTAATGTCCTTTTATGCTAATTGTTTTTGTTGTATGAAGCATATTGTTGGGTGTTGTTTCTTGATCCACTCTGCCAGGCTTCTTCTTTTGATTGGTTTATTCAGTTCAGAAATTTTAGGCATGTGACTTTCTAGTTCTTTTATAGCCTTGTCTCTTGGGCTTGTTTTGGGTAACTTCTGTTTTGATATTGACTTTTATTCCTTCCTGTTGTCATTTTTGAAGATCCCAATGTTCTTCCTGACTGTGAAGTAATGTTAGGTGTGTAGGGTGTGGTTGAGAAAGGCTCTCAGAAGAGTGAATGGAAGGGTAGGCTCACCAAAACTCCTGCTGTGTGTGGTTCAGTGTGGCTTCCACCTCATTAAGGAGGGACAAGCCTCAGCCTAAGAGGTTCCAGCTCATGAGGGCAGACCCAGCTTCTGCAAGGTTCTTTTGATGGTGGGCAGGCACAGGGTAGGGCTCACAAAGATTCCCACACGTACCTGCAACAGTCTTCTGGGATACTGGGTGGCCTTGGCTCAGCAGAGGTCTGGAGAGGATGATGAGCTTATGAGGAGCCCACCAGGTCCTCTTGGAAGTCTTTTGGGCTAGAACGGCTGACTTGGGGCTCAGCTGACCTCTGAAGAGGGTGATCAATTATTTTTAAAAAATGGTATTTTGTTCATTTTATATTGTGTTGCTCCTATCAAAAGTAAATTTATTTTTTATGCTGGAAACAAATGCTATATCGGTTTTATGATTTGCACATATTTCACCCCATGAGTGACTTGTTTTGACCTTCTGTTCAAAGCATCTGAGCAGCAGAATTTGTCAGTTTCTGTGCAGTAAAATGACAATCTTTCTTTTAGCGATCATAGTTTCACTGCCATGTTTCATTTCCAGAAAATGCCGTGGAACACAGCAGTCACAATTTTCTCTGACATTCCCTCTGAGACATTTTATAACTTTAGGTTTTACATTTAGTTTGACAAGTCATTTTGGTTTGACTGTGTCAATGGTGCAAACTGTTGATCAATGTTCCCGTTTTCCAGTGAATATCCAATTATGTTAGCACCATCTCCTGATAAGATTACTATTTCTTCATTGAATTACTTCTGCATTTTTGAAAAAAAAATCATTCAGGATTTGGGTCTTTTTTTGGACCTCATTCTATGGCTGGACAGTTTCACTGATCTATATCAGTATCTTTTCTCCATTACTGCACTTACGGTTGTATGTAAAAATCCTCTAATGTGAAATGGTCAACTTTGTTCTTTTTCAAAGTTGTTGTGAATATTCTAATTATTTTATCTTTTCATAACATCTTTGGGCCAGCTTGTGAAATTGTACACAAAATCCAAAGGTTGTTATTTCAGATTTCTTTGAATTTATAGATTAGTTTGTAATTATTTGACATCAAAATGATAGTTAGTCTTCACATGCATGTCAAACGTATATGTCATGTTTTGATTCCCTTTTATTTCCGTCAACAGTATTTGTGTACTTTCTGCATTCAGTATTTGTATACTGAAGATTATAGTCCTATGGCACATCTTCTCCTTTTTTTTTTTTTTTTTTTTGCCTAACCAGGAATTGGACTCAGGCTCTTGCGTTTGCCAGGCAAGTCTCATTCTGCCAATCCACTCCCCTCCTCTGAGGTTTTTGATTATGACTTAATCTTATGTTTTATTGATTTACTTAAGACATCTATTTTATCTAGGTTCAGGATTTTTAGTTGTGATGCTTCTAGTACTGGGTTATTTATTGAATATTCATATAGATGTTAATTTCTTACCATGTAAATAATGCCTGATGATATTTACCTTTTTTGAAGGCATCCATTGTAATGTGTGTTTTTGCACTTCTGAATTTATTTTTTCAAAAGCATTTTCTTAGGAGCCAGCCAAATAGCTCAGCAGGCTAAAGCACCTGCTTTGGCAGATATAGGGGCTGGGAGTTCCATCACCTGACCTGCCATGAAGGCCCCACCCCTGGGACACGCTGAGATGGAGATTGAGGCTGCGTGTGGTGGCCTGCACCTGTAATCCCAGCCCTTGGGAGGCTGTAAACAGGAGGATCACTACAAGTCCAATCTACACAGTGAGACCCTGTGTACTCTACCCTATATACAAACAAAACAAAACAAAAAACCAAAAGTATTTTCTTTTTTAAAATTTGGCTACAATTCTTTTGTCCTTTAAAAACCTTTTTGTTTTATTTTCTTTTTATATTGTTTTTGTACTAACTAGTACTTCATTTGTCGCTGTAATAATCTTTAATATTTCCCTCTTTTTGTTATGGGCTGAGTTTTTCCTAAATTCTGGTATAAATTTTATTTATTTATATGAGTTATGTTGTACTACGTATTCTCATGTCAGTAAACTTCTATCTTCATGTTCCTTTTCATTTGTACTGCCCTGTGTTCATATTTCATGTAGTGTGAACACAAAAATTCCAACATGATAGCAAGCAAAAAAGAAACAAAAAGGAAAAAGATGAAATGAGTAAAGTATGTCAATAAAAATTTTTGAAAGACAGCATGCAATGGACAATAGGTGTGGAAACAGATACTCAATATCTCCAATTGTCAAATAAATCCAAATTAAATATCACATGGAGATATCCTCTCACATCTGTTGAAATGAGTAGTATCGAAGAGAACAAAAATAATAAATGTTGATGGGAAATTAGAGAAGGAAGCCCTTCTACACGGTTGCAGGAAATCTGAATTGGTGCAGTTAGTTTAGAAGACAGTATGGTGAGTGCCTTTAAAACTAAAAGTAGAACTACCATTGAAATTTGCGACGATGAAATTCAAATATTTTTACCATAAAGTGTAAAGGAAGAAAATATTCATTATCTGTGGCAATGGATGCATTAACTTTTATTGTAATCATTTGACAATCTATATGTATATAAAAAATTAAGTGGTATGCCTTATGTAGGTGTGATTTCTATTTTTCAATTATGTATCTATACAGCCAAAGAAAAATTTAAAACAAAAGATTTAATGGTGCTACTCAAATATAATTACTTTTCAATACAGTTTAACTTTTTTTTGTAGATACTTTTACCTGAAGAATATATTCTAAGAGACTGACCATTTGATTGAGTTTTAAATTCAAATAGCTAGTGTGTAAATAACTTGAAAAAGTAAGCTATATTCTTATCAACTTTTAGTTCAGTTCCTTACTATTTGATATGTGTTCCCCAATGTATAGACTCCTGCATGGTCTATTTTAGCAAATATTTCAGATACACTTAAAAATTACTGTAATCTCATTCATGTTTTCTCTTTTCCTTTCCCTGTTCAGATTTTCATTCTAATAGTTAGCCTCTTTGAAATTATGTAATATGCAAGACTTTTTTTTTAGGGGTGAATCAGGCTTTATTTGCCTTTAACTTAAGTTCTCATCCTCAGTTACAAAGCTTTGTTTCCATTTAAGCCTTTTCTCAGTTTTTCTTTCCCCCTTCTTCCTTTCTCCCTCCCATTCCCTAGTTCGTCCTACCTTTTGAAAAATTTCTTCTCATTTCACCATAACTACTGTGTAATTTTGTGCTTATTTCCACTTCTCACCCTGGTGAAACAATGATATTTACACTTGTGTCTTACTTATTTTACTTAAGAATATAGTCTTAAAATTAATCCTTTTAATAAAAAAACTGTTTCAAGCAGTTTTGAAAACTGTTTTCAAATTTATCTTTTTTGATGGCCGAGTAGTACTCCATTATAAAAAACCCTACATCTTTATCCATTTGTCAGTCCATAGGCATTCAAGCTATTTTTGTGATTTAGCTTTTCACAGTATGATGCCATATATAAGCATGTACAAATATTGCTATAGTATGATGTTTTCAATTTTTTTTGGAAGATATCAAAAAGGAAAATATCTATGCCAAATGGAGCCTATAGTCTTGGATAGGTTATAGTCCTCTACTGCTGTAGTTATACTAGAACTACTGTGATAAAATCATCATAGTACTGGCAAAGAACCTGATCGGGGGATCAATGGAACAGATTAGAAGATGCAGACACACTTCAAACACACTCACACTCTTTATCTTTAACAAAAGGGGCAAGTATGTTCACAGGAAGAAAGATAGCATCCTTAATAAATAGTGCTAGGTAAATTGTTTTTTCATATGATGAAGATTAAAACTTTTCAATGACTTGCTCTGAAATAAATTTCTTCATCTCTGACTGTGAGTTCAAAGTATCAGCTGAAAACGTACAGGTTAAATATTTTACTCACCAAATTCACTTATGTGTAGAGAAAGGGTTTTAAAAAATATGATCCTTTTATTTTATATACTATTGGTATTTTATTAAATATAGTACTTTTAAAAGTAATTCTTCAATTTATGTAATATCAGAATTTTATTAAATATATGACTTTTATAAATTGCTATTTTAACATAATATTGGGGTTTCTTGCATGTATAGAATATATTTTGATTATTCTATCCTCCTTATAGTTTCTTTTATACCTGTAGGATATAATTTTAGAAAGATCATACTTTACATATTTCATTACTTACAAGACATGGTGATTTCACCTCAAGTTGTTCAATTATGGTATTTTTCCCTGAGAGTATGTTGCTACAAAACCTGTCCGTCTGGAACTTCTAGAGGTGGAGTCTACCACCAGTATGACTACAGTCCCAAAGAGTTTAATTAAAGAATCTCAGCCTTTGAGATGTGGTGACTGAATAGATTCAACAATGTGTGCTATGGTTCCAATACAAAGTGTCCACAGACCTTTGTTTTTACCTCAGAGAGCCTATAAAGGCTGGTTCTCATGTGACTGCTTCCATAGGAATTGCAATGATAGATGCAAAGCGTGGTAGGATAATGACGAAATATTTATCCATCCTTCAGTCAACATTATTAACACTTTTTTTTTGATACCAGGGATCAAACTCAAGGCGTTCTGCTTGCCAGGCAGATGTTTATATTGCTGAGATATCTGCCAAGCCTTAGTCAACATTTAATATATACATGCTGTATGTAGCCAAACCAGCGTACCTGATTGAAATGGAAAATATTTTAAAGGATCTTTCATCATTTCACTGTCAGTGAATAAAACATAAATTGCAAATCTGCATCTTAACAATTCATGATTCTTTGTTCCAAAAATTCAGGATCATTATCCTTAACAATTCTTTGTTAATATTCTTTTGTTGCTAGGGCAAGTTTTACCGATTTTGTTGATTTGGATGTTTTTCATTTATGATCAAGTTTAAGACTTCTTCATGTTATAAGGGAGCCTTGGTACTGATTTGAAAAATTGAAAAAAATGAGTAATGTTTCTTGAGCATTTTGATGAATCAACCTTCTTGAAAGCATGGGAAAAAATTGGAATGGAAACATCGCAAGTTGCTATGGTGGTGCATGCATGATTTTAATTTTGCTCTCTGTATTTCTAGAGATGCTATGCATGTTTGAAGCTGTGCTAGTTCAGGACCAAGGAGAGGGCACCAAAACCTAAAACTCGGGGAGAATGACTGTGCTTTATGCAGGTAATCTATAAGGAGTATTTATTTGTAAGACTCTGAGCTAAGATTTAAAGTTAAGTACAATAATTTGGTGATATAAAAACTCATAAACTTATAAAAGCTCTGTGTGATTGTGATGATTATATTCTGAGGTCCTTTGTGGTAGCCAAAATGTATGTACCTTGCTTCTCGATTTTAATACTCTTCTTGGATATTTTGATATTAAAAAAATCCTAGGAGAAATATTTCTACATAAGGTTCTTAAATAGGCTTAATGCTGTATATGAACGTAATTTTTTTTTCTAGATATGTTTACTTTCTCTAACATCAATATTCTTACATTCTCATTTAATGTGTAACTTTTTGAGAGATTATTGGTGTACAGGTGTTAGTTCATCTCTAGATTAAACCATCAAAATTTTCTTCTAGACTGTTAAAAAATGGTGGAGGATCTGTAGTGACTTTAGAATGATTAAAGAATCTAGTTTAATTTTTGAGTAATCAAGCTGTTCCTGTAGTGAATCATAATGTGGATCAGATCAAAATAGAACTCTAGTTGACCACTTGACTTAATAAATAGAAGGATGTTGTGCAATTGAGTGGGAATGATTGTTTAAAAACATTGTAAGGTCAAAGGATAGATCATTTAGTGTGGTGAAATGCTGCATGTATGTGTTAACAGAGTGGTGTGTGCAATGGAGGAAATTTCTTGGGGTAGGAAATGGTAGAGGAAATTGGAGGAGCTATGCTCTGAGGAATTATAAAGAAATGAGATCTTCTGCATAAGAATAGACACAGGACAGTGCTAGGGAGACAGGGAAACCATGTTTATGAAAGAAATTTATGAAGTCAGAGTGAAGTAAGAATTAATAGAGACCTAGAGAAAAATTGCCATCACTAGAATAATTTTAAGGGGAAACTAGCCTAGTGGATATGAATCCTGCATATGGTGATGTTTTCTTTCTTTGTGATAAATCTTTGTTGCCTGTTCCTGCTCTGCTCCCTCTCCCTCTCTTACATCTTTACAATCCTCTTCTCCCCTCTCTCACACCTACCTCTCACTTCCCCTTTCTTTTTTCTCCTTTTCTCTTCTTTCCTCCCTCCTACTCTCCTCACCTCCTTTTCTCTCTCTTTCTATTCTTTTTCTTCTTTCCTTTGCCATTCTTCCCTCCTGTCATTTCAATATTTTACATGCAATCCCTGGCTTCTGCCTACATAAATACTAAAAATTTCACCCATGTTCACAACAAAACACATGTCCTTCCATATTCCCCATGCTCATATGACCCCATATATTTACAAGTGCATACATATGTGATTTTTTTATCTGATAATATCATTTGTATGTAGTTTTGTGCTTATTTCTTATTTTACTGTAACTTGTGGAAGTTATCTGAATACAGTATTGATATTAGTGTAATTAGTTCTTTTAAATGTCTATTTTCAATTTCATAGGTTTTTATTCTATTCAACAATTGTCTCTCTTAGCATCCACCTTAAATTTATTTTTATGTTTTGGTTTAAGACCATTATAAATAATGTCACAAACCTTCCTGTACATATGTTCTTCTGTACTATGGCTTTAATATCTTCTTTTTATTCCAGGAATTGTATCCAGGGCCTCATGCTTGCCAGAAAGGTGCTGCATGATTGAGCTATATCTTCAGTCCTAGTGTTTAATAACTATGTGGTAGATTTCCAGTGACACAGTTGTGATAAAATGTATATATCATTTTACTTCCAAAAGAGATAAGAAAAATTATGCTCCAAAAATTTATAAATTCTCCCTGCAAGATTTTATATATTACTGTTATATAGAAATGTAAGATATAGATATATAAATATAAGATGGGATATTTTACATATTACTAATTGTTTTAAGTTCACCAGTTTTAAAGTATAACATATACGACATATCCAGTTTTCCTCATTTTGTCTTTTTTTTGGCAGTACCAGGGATTGAATTCAGGACCCTGCGCTTGTGCAGGAATTTTGCCTTTTCTGTTCATAGGTGAACTTGTGCATCCTACCCTTCCTTTATGGTCAGTTTGCATGTACTTATCCTTTAGTTCCTCATTTGTATTATTTCTCAATTAGCTATTGGTTTGTCTTTTCTTAATTTCTTAAAGAGATTTTATACATTTTAGGTACTAACTTTATTTTATCTAATTTTAAGTAGTTTTGCAAACTATTTTTGTTTATTTTATTTAAGTATCATTACCCACAGTGTTAAAACCTGTTGACGTTTAAATATGATTAAGATTTTTATTATTAGTTGGTTAGATTCTTCTGATTTAGGAGTGCAGTCATTTCTCTTTATTACTTCATGTTTATATAAGTAACTTTTAAACATAAAGTCTTTAATGTAGATTCATTTTATGATGAGTTATACATATGTGAAGTATTTTTAGCTTGCAGATGAAAAATCGGTTGGAGTAGAGTAATTTTTTCCTTAATCAGTACTTTCTTCATGGTTTTAGTTTTTTTAAAATACCAGCCATATACAAAATATTTAAGGTTGAATTCATGCTTCTGTCAATCATATATATCTTAATAATATCAGATGGTTCTAAGGCATAATAAGTAATAATGCCTAATGATAAAATGACCAAATTATCCTAAAATTTAATAAGATTACAGGTAATAATTTTATGTGAAGATAATTTTGCTCTGAGCAGAGACACAAGGACACAAATAAGGACGTATGGAACAAAGGAACAACGTGACTGAGTTTGTGCTCTTGGGGCTCACTCAGAGCCTCCAGGGTCAGAAAATATTATTTGTTGTGTTCCTGATGGTCTACATGTTGACAATGGCAGGAAACCTACTCATTGTCATCACCGTGGTGCTCAGCCCTGCCTTGGATTCTCCATTATTCTTCTTTCTTGGCTACTTATCATTTATGGATGCTGTTTATTCTAACACAGTTACTCCACATATGATGATAGACTTACTCCATGTAAGGAAAACCATTTCTTTCCAAGCATGTATGACTCAGCTGTTTTTTGAACATTTCTTTGGTGGTGCTGAGATTTTACTCCTGGTTGTCATGGCCTATGATCGCTATGTGGCTATCTGCAAACCCCTGCATTATCTGACCACCATGAACCGATGGTTCTGTGTTCAGTTGTTGTTATTGGCCTGGGCTGGAGGTTTCATGCATGCTGTGTCCCACATTCTTTTCATTTACAATCTTCCTTTCTGTGGCCCCAATGTCATTGATCATTTCATGTGTGATATGTACCCCTTATTAAAACTCACCTGTTCAGACACCTACTTTATTGGCCTCACAGTGGTGACCAATGATGGTGTCATCTGTGTGGCCATCTTTACAACCTTGCTCATCTCTTATGGAGTCATTCTGCACTCCCTGAAGAACTTGAGTCAGGAAGGGAAGCGCAAGGCCTTATCCACCTGTGGCTCCCACATCATGGTGGTTGTCCTCTTCTTTGTCCCTTGCATTTTTCTATATGTGAGGCCCCCTTCTACCTTGCCCATTGATAAATCCTTGACAGTGTTTAACACTGTTATCACACCTATGTTGAATCCCCTTATCTATACTCTGAGAAATGCAGACATGAAAAATGCCATTACAAAGCTCTGGACTAGGAAACAACACAAATTAAGTATCAGGGAAATATATGTTACAAGGAGCAATTTATGCTCCATGAATTGTTTCATTTTTAGGGGAAACCATGAGTGATTATTTCAATATATTGAATTTTCCATCAGGTTTACTATTTGTGCACAACGGAGAATATTTATTATGTGGATTCTCCTAATAGTCAACATACATTTTACTACCAGATTTGATAGGAAAACATATGATTGTTAGTGTAAAATATTGCTGTTGAGTCTGTAGTTTTTTGTAACATAATTAATATTGTAATTTTTACCTAATGAAAAATTTCATCTCTTGCATAAAACTATTCTTTTTTCTGAATTACCAACTGTCACAGCATATGTTAAAATAATAAAATATGAAATAATATTTAAATGTATGATTCCTTCTTTCCTTCAGAAGTTCAGAAAATATTTATATGTAGTATACTCAAATTTTAGCTATATATCTTTGTGTTTGTAAGATGCTTTAAATATACAATTTTTTGTATATTTAGCATATTGTAATTGAATAGATGCAATGCTTAATTTTAATATTAATCATAGAGAGACAAGCATAAAGGAATAAACTAAATGAACATACATGATAGAACATATATAAGTTTTTGTTATCTTCTGGAGCATTAAACTTATGAGCATCTCAGGTAAGTAAAATTGCTCTCATATTTTCATAAAAAGATAATCTGGAAGAAAACCATCATGGCAGTATAGAGCTAACTGCATCAGTCACACTGGAGGATGTTTGCCCGAATATGCAGTGACTCAGGAATGAGGAAGACTAGAATGCCCTGGTACTGGAAAGAAATGTGTTGAGCAAGCTCACTGGATGATATCATTTTCAGCAGCAATTGAAGAGGGAAGTCGGGTTTGGTACATAGTCACTTTGACAAATGTGATCTGGAGTAGAATAGAAAAATAAAAGAGCATCACAGAGTAGGCCTAACACCACTGCCACACTACTACCCCAAGTGTTGGGCCTATAAAGTATTTTGTCCTAACCTTTTTCTTCCATATACCAAACTCCAGTGCTCCTTTAGGATACTTTCTGATGTCCATTAAAGCCTACTAAGCTAGGAGTCCAGCTTGAGCTCTAGACCTCTGGATTCTCCTGAATTCCAGGAAGAAATGTCCTTCTATTTTGAGCTCTAGACACCACTGAATTTGTGGGCTGAAAAGCCTATGCCAGGTGTAGATGGAGATATAAGAAGGTTCAGAATATCAGAAAGAATCAGTGGGAATCAGTGAGAGTCACTGTATCTCACCTGAGGTAGTGTGAAGAGGACAGATGCAAACAGCTTCAAGCACTACCTGAAAGGAAAAGGACAGGGAATGGAGAATCTCACTAGAGATTAGTGTAGGTTCAGGTCCTCCACTGATCTCACTGTCTGCCTAATTTTGAAAGAAACAATTGGAGTTGTTAGAAAGAAGGAAGAACATCTAGCTCGTGATGCCCACATGACACAGCTGAAACATAACAGAGCTCTGCCTAAAGAGGGAGCCAGAAACCTATTTCATTGTTCTCCCTTTATTTTTGTGCCACTGTGAGTTTTTCTGGCTGCTGTTTTTTCTTTTTCTTTTCACTTTTATTTTGGTATATATGCAAGTTGATTGCATCTGTGAGATGGAGTGTAAGAATTAATTAACACTTTAGTTTAAATTCACAAAAACAATGGGCACATGAAGTAACAGTAACAAGATGCAGCCCAACACTTTTATCTTCCGAAAAGCTGATCTCCCAAGCACTGGAGTAAAGAAATTTCAGGCAAAGAACACAAAAACTAAATGGTTAATGTGTTGGAACTAATGAAAGAAAAATAAGCATAGCTATAAGACATCCAATGAGTTTAAAGAGGATGTAATTAAACGGGGACATTAAATCATAAAATATTCAGTTAGTTTAAATTGGCAGGATACAAAAAATAAATAGACTGAGTTTAACAGGACTATTCAAGTTATAAATGACCAGAAATTATGAAAACAACTAAGCATAAATTCATGACATAAAAAATCAATTGAAAATATGGGTAGAAAATGCAACCAATGTAGTCAGGCATGGTGGTGTGCACCTGTAATATCTGAATTTGGAAGGCTAAAACAGGAAGATCTCCATGAGTTGGAGGACAGCCTGGACTACAAAGTGAATTTAGGGCCAGTATTAACTATATAACAAGACCCTGTCTCACACATAGAGCTTTTTTCAAATGGACTATATTTTAGGCCCTAAATATGTTTAAATGATTACAAAAAATTAAAATATGATCCACTCAAATTACTGGCTCAAAAAGAAATAAAATGAGAACTATCAAACAAAATCATAAAACTATACAAACATAGTGAGAAAAAGCAATATACTCTTTAAAAAAATATTTTTTGAGACCCAGTCCTAGCCCAGGTCTGGTGAGTGTGTGGGAGAGTTTCCTGCTACCCTGCACCGGTGGGACCCGTCCCAGCCCAGGAACAGCATGGGCCAGACCCTCTCCCACCCCCTTGGGATGCTCCCCATCACTTTGCAGCACCTCCTCTACACCACCAGCCCAGTAGGAATTTCTGCCACATTCTGGGAACCCCCAGATGCAGTCCCAGCCCAGGTCCGGTGAGTGTGTGGGATACCTTCCTGCTACCCTTCCTTGGATGGACCAAATACCAGTCCCAGCCCAGGCGCGGTGTGGGCGAGACCCTCTCCCACCGACTTGGGATGCCCCCCCACCACTCCATAACACCTATCCCCACCCCGCCCGCCGAGTAGAAATTTCTGCCGAGTTCCGGGAACCACCAGACCCAGTCTTAGCCCAGACCCAGTGAGTGTGAAGGAGAGCTTCCTCTCCCCCCTACTCAACCTTGCCCCCTCCAGGCACAGCTCAGGCTTGGCATACATGTCTGGGGTGTAACCCTGCAGTTGCAATCCCTGCAGAGAGTGAAGAGGATAGATCCACCCAGCTAGTCCAGGAGCAGAACATCTCATCACAGAGGCACAACAGGTTCACCCTCAAGATGGCACCGGCTTCCGCATTCCACCTTCCCGGTGGTGAGTGCTCTCAATGAAAAACAACT
>NDGM011181245.1:0-14779 GCA_002564305.1 Octomys mimax | reverse complement strand
AAAAAAAAAAAAAAAAAAAAAAAAAGAAGGGCTCCCTGAAAGAAATTGTCCTTACTCTCATGCCAGTGTGATAAGGAAGGTGAGAAGGCTTGGGGTCCAGACCCAGGCCAAAAGCTTAAAGGCCCAAACAGCAGCATCTTTCACACGAGAACAAGCAGAGTCCCACACAGCGGGAGTTAGGGTCCTCTCCCTGCGCCTGTGAATTCAGCCTTATCGGTGTGTGGGCCTAATCCCTGAGCAGCAGAGAGTCCAGCAGCTTCCTGGCTGGGGCTGAACTGTCTGATAAAAACCATCTGAGCTTGAATAACCAAATGTTTGTCTTTGCTCCATTTATCCTGGGGCCCTGGGATTTCTTCTGGAGTGGCTCATGCCCCAGGCTCTTCCTCTGTTTATTTTCTTTGGTGGTTTTCCCATAGCTGGTGGATAGAAGAAGCAGTGAGCCCATGACTGGTTGGCTGGAAAAATGTCAGGTACAGCCAATTAGAACCAGCCTGGGGAATGTTGGGCTTTGAGGAGTGCAACGAGAAAAGAGAAAGGAAAGAAAGAAAAAAGATGATTCCCTTAATGGTCCATTTCTAGTGCCTAAAATTACATCTTTAGAATTTCACTCCTTTTGATTAAATATTGAGCTATACTTGTTTAAAATGCAAACACCCAAGTGCAGCAAATATGGGCAATCATTACACCTAATGATTTTTACCTGCTTGCTGAAATGGCCATACTTTCTCGAATGCATTCAGTAACCTGCTCCAGCCACAAACCCAGGGCTCTGGATGTGGCTCAGTGGTAGAGCTCTTGCCTCTTGCAATGAGGCCCTGGGTTCCATATGCACAAAAATAAACAAATAAACCAAACCCTATTTTAACCAGCTCGATCTTGTTCCCCCAAAAGTCTTGCTTCCACTGCTGGGTCTTTGATATCTCCCTTGCTCCTCAGAGAGTTTTGCTTTTTCCCTGACTTAACCCAGTCCTGCTGGATTCCAAACCCAGCTCACAAGCTGCCCTCTCCTCTGTGCCCTGCCTTGAGTGACCTAAGTCATTATTCTCATTTTTCTGGCTCACTGGATGAAGGATCTGACGACTTGCAAGAAGCCCTGCTGTGCCACTCAATAGTTTTATGGTCTTCGACAAGTCATCAGTGTCACCTACTTAAGCCTCAGTTTCCCTATCTTTAAAATAAGAATGAGAATAGTGATTCTGCTTTGTAGGCATGTTCTAGGGATCAAGTGAGATAATCCACAAACTACAAATGAAGTATTGACTTGCTGTCTTCTCTGTTGGTAAAGTGCTGGTTGAATATTTTGTTTTGCTTTCTCTGTTACTCGAGCCCTAGCACAGGGCCCGCCACATGGCAGGTGCTTAGTGACAATTTTATAATTCATGAGTGAGTAACAGCCAACAGTTATGGAGTGACTTCTGGGTTCAAAACTTTTTCAAATGTTTCACGTTTTTAAAATTTCATACTATATAAATAAATAATACAATAAAAATAAGGTATTTTTAGACTGCAAGTGTTTCAAGGGCATATATATGCTATGTTAATATGGGTACTGCTGAAAGATTGATTGAAGGAAGGAATGTTTAAATCAGAATTAATTTGCCTGCTCTCCATTATCTTGTGATGGACAAAGCAGCTGGAAGCCTGAGATCCCTAGACAGCAGGTTTTGTTTCAGGACTGGGAGTTAGTATAAAAGCTTTCTGCTTCATAAATTGGCCCTGGCTCACCCAGTGCCTTTGGCCCTGGTTACTCACAGTTCCTTAGCCATGTCTGGATACCTGCTTTCGGGCCAGTATGCAGCAAATCAAAGGACTGATTTCTTGGGGGAGACCAGCTTTATGAAAGAACTGAGAATGGGGTGATGTATTGGGATCCAGGTCCTGATCTCAGAGGTTATTGCAAGAGTCTACATCTTGATTTTCCCAGAAATCAAGAAAGAAAATACCAATTGCCAGGGCACACAGCAGCTCTTTTGTATCTCTCTTGAGAAAAACTCGATGAATATGTACGGAATTTACTCCCCGTGGCATGTGTCACTGGTCAGAGGTCAGAATTCACTGTGAACTTATGGATCCTTGTACCTAATGGAAAATGCCACGAGGGGTGTGCTTGGGTGGGTGGGATTTTCCTCCTAGTAGGGCAAATAGGCTTCTAGATGGCAAACTTCGGTTTAGGACTTCAAGGCAGACGAAAGAGCAAACCTGACTCAGCTGTCTGACTGACAGAAGAGACCACGGGAGGCCAGGAGAGGCCTTTTTGCTTCTGAGGATCCCAGACAATGGAGACAAGGAATCTGGATGGTGCAAGCAGGGCCTTGGACTTCTGAGAAGAAGCTATCCTCTCCTCACCACCCTCCTGTCCCTGATCATGGGCGGATGTAGGCTTTGGGCTTCTGGTCTCTGGGTACTGCTCAATGGGTATCACTTGGGGCACCAGATGTGTTCTGATAAAGGGGTGAAAAGTAAATGAGTGAAACCCAGGACAGAGACAGGTCTTCCATATCTCATTCCTGGGAATCTGTGTTAGAAACTGAGCTCCCCCAAATAGGCCATTTCTAAAATAGGTCACCGGGTGGGCGAACTTTCTAGTAGCCTAAGCGCGGCTCACCCTGTGGCCAGTTTTGAGAGAAGGATGCTTCTTTTCCAGGCTTGAGGGCCAACCTGCCCCAAATGAGGAATGGGGAGCAACTCACAAAGCTACTAGCAGTTTCTGCTTCCCCATCTTTGCCTTTGCCTACTCAACCCTATTTCTAGCAGACAACAGATCTTTTACAAAAGGAAATGACAGGACAAAAAAAGAATGTTTTGAAGTCACTGGCTTTAAATCTACTGGAGAAATTTTATTAAGATCCTGAGGAAACAGGAATACTTCCTTCAGAACAGAAAGAAGGAAGAGGAGGTTCTGTTGCTCTGTGTACTTCCCCCAGACAGGAAGACGCTCAAGGTCAGTGACGTCCACCCTCTGTCACCTCCTTGATGACTCCAGAGGAGACAGACCCTGAAGATAATGGGCTGGGGACAGCACTGGCTTCCAGACGAAGCCAGGGAGCCCCTAACCCAAGTGGACAAGGACCAGAGCACCATCATCCTCAAAGACTAGAGAGGCTGGGAGGGTGTGGTGACTGTGGTGAAATAACATATTAGGTCCTCTGGGTTCTGCTCATCAGCAGTGACTATGACGAGACTTCTACTGTCCTTGTGGATGGGATTTAGAGTGCAATGTTGAATTGATTTAAATAAACTAAAAGTGATGCTTTTGGCATGCTTCTGCTCCTTAGGTGAGGAAACAGTTCCTTGGATATTTTCCACCCTTCGCTTTGTGAAAGTCAGAGGCCCTCACCACACCTGCAGCGCTCACTAATGCTGCCGCCATTTTCTGAACACACAGCGTGTGCTGAGCCATGAGGTTGATTACACACGTAGCAGACCAGTCACTTTGCTTTGCCTTACCTCCCTCTGCTTTTCCCTGCGCCCCAGACCACCCTGCTTCTTTATCCTGTATGCATCCTGAAATTCTTTAATACTTGGAGTTCTTGCCTCCTCACACTGGTGAATAAACATCTTTTCCAAATTTATAATTTCAGCGATTGGCATATGGTACACTGGGCCAAGCTAGCCTTGTTTCGTGACCAAAGGGTGATTTTCAAGGCCACACAACAAGCTAGTAAAAAAAAAAAAAAAAAAAAAAAAGCACAACATCTGGAATTGCTGTCTGGGTACTTCATGTTGAACAGGGGCTGGGGTTGGCAGCTAGCACCAGCTCAGGTTGTCAAAGGAACTAATGAAAGAACAAGCATACATAGATCGGTGAAGAGTGATTTTATGGATCAGTTAGTTCAAGGCCATCGCAGTTAGGCCTGGCCACAAAGGATGATCCTGCAGCTTCTGAGTGATAGAAATTTAACTGCTTCATTTCCTGTAGCTCCACTCCATCACCAGAAGGTTCCTACTGAACTTTTGCCACAAAGGTCGCCCCTCTTGACCGCTTTCCTCTTGTTAAGGGGATTCTAGGGTGGTATTTTACTACCTTATCAAAAGAATCCAAAGAAAATGAAACACACTATCATCTTGAAAGGGCGAAGGTTTCTCCGTCCCTCCTTTTCCCCACTCCCAACACGCTCCCCAAGCACCCCTGAGTGCCAGGCATTCTGGGATTCACAATGCCCCCACCCTGGCTTCACAGGCAAGGCATGAGGAGTGAGTGTAAAATGCAAAAGGAGATAAAGCTTCACAGTGACATGCATGGATCGCCCTCTCGGAAGTACAGAAGAGGCAGGAGTCCAGCTAGGGGAGGGCAGATCAGGGGCCAAAGCTAGGCATCCCCTTCCCATCCTTCCCGTCCCAGCTATGTGGGGCCCCAAAGCCCGGCTACTCACATCTGCCTCATTCCAGAGCCCTGGGATGCAGAATGACTCCAGCAGGTCACTGCCGCACAGCAGCAAGATCCGCAGCTCTGGGAGAGGAACAAAGTGTGCAGAGTGAGTAAGTGGATGCTCAGGACACAGTCACCTCTCAGCCTTCTTCCCTTGATGAATGCAAAGTCCTGTGCTGTGGGGTCCACGGGGCCCAGACCTCCTAGATGGGCCCCTTCCCCAGGGTGTGTGTGTGTGTGTGTGTGTGTGTGTGTGTGTGTGGTGTAGGCACCTCTGCTCCCTCCCCTGGCCTTCTGTGGGAATGACTCATGCAGGAGAAGCAGAGTGCAGAGGGGAGCCTCCTCCCCAGGACAGGGGCCTTTGGGGCCACACTAAGACTCTGGTCACCTGAACAGAGAACAAGGAGCTTCCTGTCTTGTCTGAGGTCTAAGGGGTTCTCTCTTGCTTCCTATCAAGTTCAAGGGTCCTCAACGTTTGGATTCCTTTTTTCATTATCTGAAGTTTGCTTCCTGGCACAAGAGCCAACCCAGTGAGTGGGGGGCACCAAGTGCACTCCGTAGCACATGGGCCATTGTCCTCAGCAAAAGCCTGAGATATGAGACTGAGGCCCTGCCCTTCCCTCCCCTCCCTGCTCTTCCTGGCACACTGGCACACTTCCTGGTGTCAGTTGTTTTTCTTCTCTCCTTAAACCCGCTCTGAGTGGTCCGAGGGAGGTCCATTGTCATCTAAAAGATGCAGCAAACAGTTGCTTATTGAAACTGAGTATTATGGGGGAAGGATTCTTAGAACACCACAGGGAGAGGCCTCGCCCAGGACGTGACGGAGGGGGCCCAGGCCCTTGTGTGGCAAGTCTGAGACTATGGAACTTCTGGTCCGAGACAATAACACAACCTGTGTGGAGCTTAGAGCCAGGCTTCCTGAGACAGCTGCTAGGTGGGACCTCGAGGCAATGACCAACGGCACCCAAGTGCGGAAGCTGGGGAGCTCACCCACCTCAGGGATCTCCATGGAGGCAGGAATCTTAGCTGCTCAATATTCTTGCATTCTCTCTCCTCTTAAACACACAACAGTCTAACGATTTGTTTCGGGGCAGGAACCTTAGCCTAGTTTGTATGCCCAGGGCTTGGCAGAGTGATTGGCACACAGTAGGCTCTCCGTCTTGGTGAGTGGGTGAGACAACAAACACGCTGCAGACAGAGGTCTCCGGGCTGCCTGAGCACTGCTGGGCAATCTGGAGGGCTGTGGTGGCCCTGACTGCTCTGTGGAGGAGGTTTCCAGAGAAAGCTTGCCACTGAGGCAGAGGCGCTGCCCCTCTGCGGTGGCCATGGGACCACAGGCCCAGTCCATACTGTGAGGTGAGCCAGGCTCAAAGGACCAGACAGCGCTCGCCCACTTGGGGCCACGTAGAGCTCAGGCCAGTTCTGTCTTGAAAGCCCCAGGCTCTGCTGCTCTGCGCGCTGGAAGGTTCAGTGAGCGTGGCCACGCCCAGAGGATGTGCTGGTCCTCAGCGTTCTCTGCATCAGCGCTTCTCAAGTGGGGGCCATTTTGCCAATTCCCAGGGACACTTGACAGTGTCTGGAGACATTTTTGGTTATCAGAACTTGGTAGAGGAGGGGTCTGTTCACGGAATCCAGTGGGTAGAGGCCAGGGAGCTGCCAAACGTCCTCCAGTGCATAGGACAACGCTCATGACAGAGCTGTCTTGCTCCGTTGATGTCAACTGTGCCGAGGCTGGCAACGCACACTCAGCACCTTCATGATTAGTCTGTTTTCGGTTCCCAAGCCAGAGACTCGCTTTTCCACCCAAGTACAACGTGCGAATTTTAGTTGTTTTCTTTTATATGCCAAAGCCCAGAAAGTTCGAGAGTGAGCGGGGTCTCTGCCTTTTCCTACAGGACCAGAGGAGATGTATTGGCCACAGACAGGTGGCGCTAGCAGGGCCTTGAGGTCCCCCATGTGGACACTGGAGGGCAGCAGTGGTTTCTCCCATTTTATTGGATGACCCCAAGGTGTTTTTGGTCCTTAAGTCTCAGACTGGGGCAGCCCAGGAGGTGCAGCCAGCTATTAGAAACGTGGAGATGTCCCACAGGCTAAGGCGCTAGAAGCAACGGCTGCTAAGCAGGCCATCAGGGCCTTGAAGATCGCAAGCTTTGCTCTCTGCTAGGCCCCACCTCTTTCCCCAGGTCACCCTGATCCCAGGCAACAGCCAGACTCTGGCTCCTGCTACACTCCCTGCCCAGGAATCCTGGCTATGCGAAGCCCAAGCCCTGTGGCCCATCCCAGCTCCACAGCGCACCAGGGCAGCTGCCACTGCACCAGTCAGGCCAGGAGTCCTTCTGACAGCAGCGAAGCCTGGGAGCAAGGGCGACCAGCCTTGACCTCTGCAGCAAGGAGGAAGCACTGTCATTCCCATCACTGCTCTGATGCTCTGGGGAGGTGGGAGTCAAGGTCCCCTGCTTGCTTGGGAGCCACCAGGAAGTGAGGTGCTCCTTCCTGTGGCCTCAAGAAAGGGATGTGTGGATGAAAAAAGGATATTAAACTGTAATGAAATAATTAGGAAGTGAGGAGCCTATTCATTATCATTGTTTTAATGCAATTCAACTGTGAGTTAATACAACTTTTTTTTTTTTTTTTGTAGTGACTGTATTTGGCTTCTGGTTCCCACAATTCCTTAAACCTTTTCAAATGGTTTTGACAAACCAAACTGCGTGGACTCAGGGGTGGCACACTGTACTTCACATCAGAGGACGAGAACCAGAGAAGAGGCTAGGGATGATGTCACACCTGCTCGGCTTCCTGGGAGAGCCAAGTGCTCAGGACCAGCCACACTTCTCAGGATGTCGGCAGGAATTGGACAGAGCACCAGGACAGGTGCACAAATTACCTTCTCAATTGCAAGTTTAAGACTGAGTGTGTCTGCCAGACACCAAGCTGCCTCTCACCCTAGACCTCCAGGCATTCTTGTGGCCACTGACCTTTCCACATGGCATCTACGCCAACTCTGGCTCCGTGTTGCTGCCAGTCTGCCCTTCCTCTAGTGTTAGGCGCTTTAGGTCCTCACTTGTGTCTCTTGCTGTGGACCCTTGGAAAGGTTTCAAGTTGCTGATCTGCTTTTCAGGATGCACAGGTGAGGTCCTTCCCACCCCAGGAGCTCCGGGTAACGCTCTTCACCCACCTGAGGCTGGGCCTGAGGCCTCAAACAGACATGGGGATGCCTGAGCCTGTGGGGTGGACTTCAGCCCTCACTTTCTTCTCTACCTGCAAATACTGGAAACATTTGCTAAAGAATGCAGCGTGCAAGCAGACTGTCCTGCCTTGTTTATGTGTGGTGTTGGTGGGCTAGAGGAGAGTGTTTCTACCTGCACTGAAGCTCAACTTCCATTCTTTTAGATGATGGAAAGGACACTTGGGAGGGAAAACTGTGAACAGATACAGCCCGACCTCTTGGGCCCTGGCCTGAGTGCAGCTCACAGATGTTAAAAGAGAGCTAGGGAAGAATATGATCTTAGCTTGGAACAGTTGTTCTTCCAAGACTAGATGCTGATTCAAATACAAGCCAGGATTTTCAAGCCTCCACCCTGCCCCGAGTTGCCAGGGCAGGGAAGGGGGCTCCAAATGTCTCTGGTCTCACAGCCACTCACCAATCTCTTCGTACCGCATCACCGTGCCCAGATTGGCGTTTTCATCTGAAGAAGAAAGAGGGGACACAAAAGCTTTAGGGATCAGAGCACCTCCTTGGTGGGAGTGTCTGGGAAGGGATAGGGACACAGGTCTCCCTGCTCAGGGACATCTAAGGAGAGGGCATGGATTGCATGGGCTGCATAATGTAGACAGGGAACATGCTTTACATTCCTGGGATTCAGAATTACATAGCTTTGACGAGGAACCAATGGCAAATGCACATACTCTTGCCAAATGCTTACTATTTCTTCCCGTATCGTAAGGGGGATGCCCACCTGAGCCATGTCCTCAAAATGCACTGGGACAGCTTTTAGAGTCCCAGGAGATGGCTATCTTTTTGGAAGGGACACTTGGCTTAAAGAACTAGCAAAACTAGGGATGTTGAGATTTTTCTGTGGCAGACATAGCAAGAACCACAGAAAGGTGTGAAAGGGAGGGCTCTGGAGCATGCAGTGTCAGTGTGGAGGTACACAACAGGCACAAGTGTATGAGGAGCGTGCACACACACACACACACACACACACTGTCTAGGCCCCTGCCTCTGTACTTCCTTAACCAACCTTCATAGATTCTTTCAACATGCCCCCAATCAGAAATTTCAGACTTGGTGGAAGCAACCCAGAGAATAAAAGGAATGAGGCTCAGGCCTGCAGTTCTTCTGCAGAGTTACATTTGAGGTTTGCAGGAGAAACGGCCCCAGAGAATCTGATATTCTCACCCCTGCTGAGGCGTTAGGGAATCAGGCAAAGACAGAGGGAAGTAAGGGAAGAGCACTTGCCTCCTGTGGGAGGACGTGCCCGTGGCCAGAGCACGGGCTGGCCTGTGGGAGGATCCTGGGCCCCACCAAAAGCCTTCAGATATGTTGAGTCATTCTGTGTGAGTATAGGGTGAGGCAGGAGCATGAGCTGGAGGAGGGTGGTGATCGTGAGGTCTTTCAGACAACCCCAGGTCAACTAGACCCTCTGGGCTCCTGCCGAACCTTGGAAGGGAGGCCTGGTCACATTCCTGCACTCCTTTGGTCTCTGTCAGCCTTTGCTCTATAAATGGTCTCTAAAAATGGTCATCCCTTAGTCTGTTCTGTCTGCTCTAAGAAAATACTGTAGGCTGGGTGCCTGGGTGCGGTAGCACAAGCCTGTAATCCCAGTAGTTGGGAGGCTGAGGCAGGAGGACCACTGTAGGTCCAAGACCAGTTTGGGCTACACAGTGAGTCTAAGGCCAACCTGAGCTACATAGTGAAACCCTGTCTCAAAAACAAAACAAAACAGAAAACCAGACATATATTTTTCATAGCTCTGGAGGCTGGAAGACCAAGATCAAGGTACTGGAAGATTTGGGGCCTGGTGAAGGCTGGTGTCCTGGTTCATAGATGACATCTCTTTACAGGTCCATAGATGGTGGAAGAAACTACTGCTACCTCTCTGGGCTTCTCTTATAAGGGCAGAATCCCACTCAAGAGGGCTCCATCCTTATGTCTCAATCTCCCTCCCAAGACCCCACTTCCTAACACTGTCACCATGGTGGCTAGAACGGCATTGTATGAATCTGAGGGATGGGAATATTTAGACCACAGCACAGGCACTTGCAGGAATTTGTGGATGTGTGTAGGATGCAGGGAAAGAAGACAGAATCGAGGAAGAAAGGGCTTGCTTCCTTACCTACGAAGGTGAAGCGCTCCACCGGGGGGCGCACACAGCAGATCCGGCTGAGGCTTTCTCCCACCTTCCCCAAGATCTTGGCTAAGGGAGAAAGCAAGACAGACAGGGACAAAGGGAGAGAACCACTCACAACTTACACTGTGCCAGCCCAGCACTGTGACCACTCTAAACCGTAGGGTGCACTGGAAGGGCAGACTGGGGGGCGGAAAGCAAGAGGAGGGTGGAGAGAAAGAACGGAAATGTGACAGCCAGGTTTCTTCTTCCCATTCTTCGCCCAAGGCACCAGCACTTGGAGCCATGGACTAGAATCTGTTTTCCAGTTGTGTTCATTACATTTTTGAAAGTTGTAAAATATTAAAAGAGAAAAATATATGCAAAGGGAAATTGAGCATTGATAGTTCCCCCTTTGGAGATAACTTCTAATGTAGTAGTGCATGATTTATTTTCTCCTGCTTAAAATTGTGTATTATGCAGGTATGGCTACCAAAGTCAGATCAGATTCTACATTTACAGAGCATATATGCTGTGTGCTTGTTTCATTTTTTGTTAATGTATCGGGAGCATTTCCGAGTTTGTCCCAAGTCTGTCCTTAGCCATTCCCCATGCTGGGTAGTGAGTCCCACATCCAGTGGGACTCAGCCTGTGGCAAAGTCCTCCTGGGAAGGCTTTCTCCCCATGCAGATGGACTTTATAATAATCTGACATCCTATTTGGCTGTGAGGATTCTGTTTTTTAATTATCTCTCTGGATTCTAGTCCAGAAAAAAAAAAACCCTATGTGTAGCTGTATGTAAACTGAAATTCTGGTTCTTCTTTGAGTATTAACCTGCTTATCATAGACCAGTAATACCATAGCTTATGGTCCCTAGACTTCAAAAGGGTAGCACTCTCTGCCTCTTGACTCTGACCTGGAAGAATTTAAAGCCCAGATGGTGGAGGCTAATGGCACTGAGTATGAATTCTAGCCCTTCTACTTTTCAGCTCTATGACCTTTGGCAAGTCATTGATATGGGAATGTGCATTTATCTGACAGAATTTCAGATAAGAACACATATGAACCCTGGGCCGCCTCTGGACACACGAGGCATTGGGTAAGTGTTGGTGGCCCCTATTCCTTGTCCCTAATGAGACGACTAAAAGTGAAGCGATTCTGGATGCAGACCACCTGGGTGTGATTCCTATTTCCTCACTGTGTGACCTTCCACAAGACTTCCAAACTCTTGGGAAAAGGCAGAGAAAGATGATTTCTTTTATATAGTTAATTCCCAGTGAATATAGTTATAGTTCTATGTAAAAGTGCATAAGGGACACATGCCACTATTTCATCCTCCCTCCCTCCCTCCCTCTCTCCCTCCCTTCTTACTTCTGTGATTGCATCAATGCTCTATGTTAACCATTTGGAAAGCACAGTTCTTAAGCCAGCAGCATCAGGTTTGCCTTCTTAAAAATGCAAACCCACCCTCCTCCTCCCAAGTGCACTGACTGTGATTCTAGGGTGGGGCTCAGCCATCAGTATTTTAACAAGCTCACCAAGAGACTGTGAGGAGTAAGAACCAATGACACTAACGGTCCCCTACCTGCAGTGGGCTTGGTGGACACATTGTTGTTCTGGTAAATGGGCTGGGGGGTCTCGTGCTGTGGCTGTCCGATCACAGGTGTCATAGAAGGTGTGTTCACGTTGGAGAGGATGCAGCCGGTCACCCTCTAGGGAGAGGGAGAAATACTGAACCAGTGTCATGACTCCGTCAAGTGACTCTGGAAAGCTTTTTCCACTTATTTCCAAAGGGATACCTGCTTGCCCATCATGGTCCATGCCCTAGAGCTGAGGGGCAGCCCTGAGGGTACCTTCTAGACCCAGCTGCACCATGTGGTCCATAAGCTGGCAGGAAACAGAGAAGTTCAGTGGGGAAAACATTGGGTATGGCACTGTGCAGATCTGGATGCAAATTCAGCGCCTGTCTTTTTCTAGCTCTATACACTTGGACAGTAACTTAAACTCTCCTGAGCCCTGCCTTTGTGACAGGGGTAGGATTAGGTGAGCAAACATATGCACAGTGTCTTGGAGAGCCTGGCGGGTGGCAGGAACTTCATTTAAGTGGCGGCCAAGGACGTAACTTTCTGCATATCACGCCTATCTGCCCTCCCTGCAAGGTTAGTGGGCTAAAGTGAGATCATGTCTGCGGAAGCACTCTCTGAGCTTGGGAAAGGTCATCCAAACACCAGGCACTCTCGCCACCTGCGGCCTCTGCAGGCCAGAGACGTCAGGGACAGGGCCACGCGAGAACATGGTGCCAGGCCGAGCAGCATGTGTTGGTGCTGCGGGAAGTGGGCGGGTGGGTCCTGAGCCCTCTCCGGCCTGCTCAGTGGTGTGAATATACACTCCAGAGCCAAGCGGAAATTCACTGTGCATTATCCATTACCCTGAGTTATCAGGTCTGCTGCTTTCCCCACTGCCTCCATGAACACAGAGCTGATAATGCAGCACTCTTCCCAGCCAACCTAGCAGTAACCCTCCCTTGCCCAACGTGAGGAGGAAGCCAGTTTTGGGTGACCAGGAAACAAGGCCCAGTTTTTAATCTGTTTCACTTCCCAGGGGCTCTAGCTTGTTCAGGGGCTTCAGTAAAAGCCAGCATCTTAGGTGTGATGGTGCCTTACCCACCGCCCTGTCTGGGGCAGAGTTCTGCTGCAAGGTGATGCCTGAGCCCCGGGCTGAGGTGACCTGCTAGCTCTTTCTCCCACAGTCTCCCCCATGGCCCCGACTGCAGCAGAGCAGGGCGTATGTCCTCTGGAGCTCTAAAATGGCAGCCACGTGTCTTGTGGTGCAGCCTGTCACGTTCAGAATGCCCCTGTCAGAAGGCGGTCACAGTGGCGTCCAGTCTGCTTTACGCGCTTCTCTGCCCCTTCTTTATTATTATTATTATTTTTTTTACCACCATAAGTGAAAGTTCCACATTTTTATTCAGTGACTGGTCTGGTGGCTGAGGGATCTCTTCCTCTTGCTGGACACGTCCCATTTGTCTTGTTCTATCTGGAGAAGGCAGGAGTGACTATGGCCTCCTCCCCCTTGCTCTTGACCACCCTCCACAATACCCCGTTCTCAAAGGCCTTTCCAAACGTGGTCCTGACTGCTTCTCTCCCTGGCAGGCCTACTCTCTGTGCCAGGGAGCACAGGCCTTACACCATGCCAGGGAAGGCGGAGGTTAGTAGGAAGCAGCTCTAGGAAGCAGGGGGCCATCTGTGACCCACATCGCCAGCCACCTCTGCCATCACTGCAACAGCTGGGGCTCCTGGCTCAACAACTGCCTTGGCTCAGACTTACACTCTGGGCATGAGTAACAGAGGGAGTATTCACAGAAGACCAGGCATGTGGACAACAGAACAATCCCAGGCTCCGTGGCCATGATAGGCAGCATTCAGGGACGCTTGTAGGGGTCCCTCATTTCTCCCTTCATTGTGGAGCCTGAAGGTCCCATGTGCCTAGAAGGAGCACCCCCCATCATCACCATAGGCTAACAAAATTACAGTGCGTGCAGAGAAAGTCACTGTTTTTAGGGATGTTTGTCACCACAGAATGTCTCAATCTATCCTGACTGGTACATATTTATATAGTGCAATGGGATGCCTTTTATTACTGTTGTTAAAACCAGCACAGAGAGTTGGGTGTGGTGTGTTGGCACATGACTGTAACCCCAGCACTTAGGAGGGTGAGGTAGGAGGACCGTGAGTTCGAGGCCAGCCTGGGCTACATAGTGATTTGGGTGTCAGCCTCAATTATATGGCAAGACCGTCTCAAAAACAAAAAACCCAGAAAAACAGCACCAAGGAGCAAGTCGGTGTGACCCAGTGTCAAAAGCCTTTCAGGGAAGCAGCAAAGATTCGGACTGTATGTGAAGGCTCTGACTGCAGAGGAAGGAGATCAATTCTGTTGAACTCCACGAGCGGAGGTGGGGGTCCTTAGCACACTGGGCAGAGCGGCTTGCCGTTTCTTCTCCCTCCGGTCTCTCTAGCATGGTCGGGAGCCCTAAGCCTCCAGGTCTAGTAAAATAAAGCATAGAGGTGTGGTTGGCAGAGTTGTGTGGCCAGGGGCTGCCCTCCCAGCAGATGGAGATAGAAACAGAGACGGCTGGAAGCTCCATCTCTGGATCGGAGCCACACCTTGTTGTTATTCAGGTGCATCAGCGTGCATGTGCGTGCGTGTGCGTGCGTGTGTGTGTGTGCACGCGCGCCTGTACGCGCTAACACCGTTTACTCTTGGGGGCCTTGGTCAGTGGGAACTCTCGTGTCAACAGCGCTGCCTCTCATCCTGCCACTGTGCCAGTCGATGGGTCGGCACTGACCTGGGAAGCTGCTCTCTGCACACTCTGGCTGCTGCCACTCACTGGACTGAGCCCCTTCTACCTGGCAGCCAACACTTGGGCATCTGTGGGCCCCACATGAGCCCCAGGCACCACTGTGGAGTGCAGGAGCTCTCCTCCACCCGCCCCTGCTCACTAAGGCCCATCACACGCCCTCAGGCACACAGGCTCGCTTTTACCCACTAGACAACAGAGCTCAGGGACCATCTTCCCCTAAAGCTTTTCTGAAGGAGGGAGGCATGGATGAGGATGCAGTGGCCCACAGGTGTGCCAGGCCCTGTGCAGCAACTTGTCCTGGAGGGAGGCACTCAAGGGTCCCTAACAGATGGGCCAGGGGCCTGTCTGTTTGTGTCAACTCCAGCTCTCCTCTCCTGCCTTCTTTTGTCCAGTTGTTCCTCTCCTCACTGTCTTAAGTTCTGTTAACTGTGATCGCCTTACTCCCAGCTTGCTCTTGCTTGCAGCTGACCAGAGCCACCCCAGTCATGTGCAGGAGCAGCAGCACGGTATAGATCCTGTTCTACCCAGCTACAGGATAGAAGGCAGGGCACAACCCCAGTGCCATGCCAGCTTCCTAATTCACAACCTTCCTTGTGCAGTCAAGAGGTGGCCTTTCTGACAGCTGGCAGGGTAGTAGGAAGCTGCAATCAGGGCCAGAAGCTCCCAAACCTGGCCAGGTTTCTGCAGGCACAGCCCCTTTCTTGCACCCTGGTGACCCCCCCC
>NDGM011181244.1:0-12250 GCA_002564305.1 Octomys mimax | reverse complement strand
ACCCTGTACCACACTTTGTAGAACCTTTGTCAGTGTCAGCCATGTGGATGAGTCACGGCCATTTCTTGACCAATTTCCTCTCTGTGCAAGCCTGAGAGAATGTTTTCTCTCCATGTGATTCTCCTTAGGCACACTTTACATTATTGATCACTTCCCTCTGTGGCTCTATAATCTCCTTGATCAGTAAATTTGGGACAAAATTGAATTACATCATGTTACAGTACAGTTTCTCCTATGTCCTAAGTTCTCACTCACCTTCAAAGGCTAGGGATTTTTTGTTTGCTTTTTGGAACTGGGAATTGAACTCAAGATCCTGTGCTTGTGCTTGCCAGACAAGCGCTCCTTCTACTGAACTATCTCTCCAGGCCAATCAAATCTTTTTTGAAGAAATGATTGTTTATCTACATACTTCTCCAGAGCAAAAGTCATATAGTACCTAACTGCTAAAGTTCAAGCATAGAGTAGTTCTTCAAGTATTTCACTCTTTTCCCAAAGAAGAATAAATAAAAATCAGAAAGGTTATAAATTAAATATTTTAGTAGTACCTAGAATATGTTTTGGATAAGTAGATATACGAGTCATTAGCTGGCTAGTGAGGTGGGAAATTCTACATTAAGTGGAGGTAATATAAAGAAAAAGGTGTTTGCTGTGGGGAATGTAGGAGAGCGTGTCTTACATGGACAGAGAATCAAATTTAAAGCATAGTGTCTCAGGGAAATAAGTGCTTGCCTGGCAAGTACAAGTTCCTGAGTTTCATCCCTGGTACCACCGAATTAAATAAATAAACAAATAAAGTGTCTTCAATGTAAATAGTAAGCTTTTTAGTATAAGTGCAACCGAACAATAGAAATTGGAGTCACAGAATAAAATGGCTCATCTAAAAATTAAAAGGCAAGCTGTGGATGCAACTACATTTGAGAGTAGAGTACCACCTCTATATCATAGCAAATGGCAGTCCACGGAAGGTTTATTAACAAGCAAATAATGTGCTCAGATTTATGTTTTGGAAAGTTTCATCTGTCAGACGCTATTGTATTAGCCAGGTAACCAAAGGGGAAAAAATCCCCCCCACACAATGTTTTTTCCTAGACTTGAAATTTTATTAGTCCTACTTACTCTAAACAAGATTACCTTCATTAATGTGAATATACCTCATCTAATCAGTTGAAGGCCTGTATAAAACCAGTGAAATTTTCCAGAGAAAATTAGGTCAACAGAATGAAACATCATATTTTGCTAGTTTCCAGTCTTCTGGCCTGCCCTATGGATTTCAGGCTTGTAAGGCAACAGAATCACAAGAGTCAATTTTAAAATTAATAAATTATATTTGACTCTTCATGCAGGTTGTTTTCTCTAGAGAAAACTGAATGATTCATATGGTATAAAATTTAATATATTCTGGTAGCTAACTTTTTTTTCTAATTACATAATTTTGAGAGGTTTCAAATATAGTTTTGCAATAGTATAACCAAAAAATGACCCTTTCATAAGTAACATCTTTTTCTATTATTACATTAGACTGGGCTCACTATCTGTAAGAGAGCAGCAAGTTCATGAACCTACAGGTTTGCAATCTTTGTTAGGATCTTGGTAGTAACCTTATTCTACTAATAATCAGGACTAGTTACATATACCAACTTTATATAGGAAAATCTTCCACCATCTTAGAATATTAGGAAGGTTTTTAGGAGTAATGATTAGTTACCTTAATTTATCCAACAGCAGAAGCTATAATATGATACATCATCAAACAATTCAAAGTCATGAAGGCTTAGTATAAAATTTATAAATAAATGCTCTTTCAAATTGTGTACATCAGGTTAACTGAGAACTCTTTACATTATAGCTGTTCTGAGAAACATTCTGATGGAGCAGCCAGAACTTCTCCTTGCCAGATGGAGTAGAGATCTAGAGGAGCTCAGTCCTGAAATTAAAAAAGAAAGGAAATACCTGCATACATCCACTCATTTATCTGAAGAACAGAAATTACACTTTCAACTAATACATACACACACACAAACACACACACACACACACACACACACACCAGATAATTAGTGAACATTTATAATGAAAACAATACGTGATAAAAAGTTCTTTCTCCTTCTAATCATCTCACGGATGGAACAAAGGAAATAATAGTTCTGAAAGCAATGTTATAGCAATGGTTGTGTATCACTGACTTTGAGGCAGATTAAGTTAAGAATTGAACAAAACATTGCTGGTGTGAGTCATTCTTCTCCTTTCAACTGTTATGTATAGAATTAATAATGGATTTACCAGCAATGTACAGGACAATTCTCAAGTTCCTTGTGGTTTGATACAATCCCCATTACTGACAGGTAATTAATTATCTGTCAATAGAATTTGATTTTCAGTATTGGATAGTTGCAATTTTGCTCCATTTTGGTTATTAGTCTGCCTCTCAGCAATCATCATTGCTTTGATCTTAAAAAGAATGTCTTTTATATTGGTATGGTGTTTAGCTAGCTTTGATCTAGTATACAAAAGAATGTGATGTAATAGCAGTTCCCAAGCAAGGACAGATGTGGCTTCAGTAGTCAGTTATCTTAAACTGACCACTGATGTAAGTAGGAAATGGTGGATGATAAATAAGAACTTGTGTGCAAGCACTTAACACATAATGTATCACAAAGTAAATGTTTAACAGAATGAATTGGTTCTGTAAAGCAGCCACTTATAACATATATAAACCCTTGATTATGCACTTACGTATTTTAAGCTTTTTTGCTGTCTGCATCTATTCAAGCATGATTAAAAGGAAATGCCTCTCGAAGATATTTGACTTTGGGAACTAAACTGACTCTCCATATAGTTTAAGCAGAATTGTTAACCTGATAGTCCATTTGTTCATGTGTAGTTCTTGATTTTTTTGGTTTTTTTTTTTTTTAAATGTATTTGGTACAGGGTCTACCGGTTCTCACAGTGTAGATCCGATTCATAGTGATTTTTCTGTTTTCAGCCTCCCAAGCTCTGGGATTACAGGTGTGCACCACCACGACCCATGTCGATAGTCACCTCAGCGTGCTCTAGGGGTGGGGCCAGCATGGTGCTCTGGGGATCGAACCTTAGCCACTGCACTCTGTCTAAGCAGATGCTTCAGTCTGCTGAGCTATCTGGCCGGCCCTTCATGTGCAGTTCTTCAAGCTATAGAGAAGCAGCAGACATTAACCCCTGGCAGTAGTGTTGCACTTTCAGGGAGTTTGAACACAGAATGATGTTCTAAAAGTTTGGTGCGTATCTTTTGCCAAAAAACAGTTCAGTTTACCTTTTATACTGCATCTGAAACTTGAATATGCAGACAAATGTCCTGGAGATCTGAATATAATGCATGCTTTGATTAATTAAATCTTAAATATGACCAAATGTACTATATTACTACAAAGTTCAAAAATGTTACAGGTGCTTCTGGTCTATGTGCATTTTGGGTTGCTAAAATATTGCTATGTTCGTATCTCCTATTTTACTGTGAAATTTTTGAACTCTGCATAGGTTCTCAATTTTTTTCAAAAGGACAAGTTTAACAAATGCTTCACTTATAACTGGTTCCTTATGAACACAGGCTCAGTCTGTATGACATCTAATAGCCAATTTCAAGCATGTTACATGCACCCGTGTTTAGAGCAAGATGATTCATGAGTGAAGTCTTATCTGTGGAGATAGCACAGAGGAACAATCACCTGCCTGGCAAGTGCAAGGTTCTGAGTTCAATCCCCAGTACCAAAAAAGAAAACAAAGAATGAATTTTTAAAAATGGTCTATTGCCAGGGGCCGGGGAGATGGCTCAGTGGAATAAGTGCTTCCCTGGCAAGCGCAAGGGCCTGCTTTCAATCCTTGGTTCTGCCAAAAAAAAAAAAATGGTCTATTGCCAATCACAAAGTAATGAAGGAGGAAAATGTGGTATTTATTCATGTTGGACTACTTCTCTGAGTGTCTTATAATAAAACAAATGCACCTTGAGATCATAATGTTAAGTGAAAGAAATCAAATACTGAATCTTATATGTTGCATGGAATCTCTTATGTGAGAAGTACAAAACATAAAGTATAAAATAGGAACTAGAAAAATCTTTTTCTAAATGTAAAGGGATCAAAAAGTGGAGCTAGTGCCCAGAGAAGGGAGAGATAGAGGATGAAAAAAGAATTGAGATGTTCTACCTACACATGGCAATTCTCCAATAAAGGTAATCATTATATACTCCAAAAATACAGTTATAAAACTCAAAAACTATAGAAAAAGATTAAAAATGACAGAACACATTCTTCTGTCACAGCTCAATACACCATTGATGGGCTTTTCAAGTGTTTTTGTTTTTCAGTGATCTACCTCTCCATCATCTGGGCTTATTGACACAGCACCTACCTCTTTTGCATGGAAATCATGAACATATTTGAAGATCAACTTGCTCACCCTAAATACAGAAAATTAGTGTCTTGAGGTAGACATCTTGCTTCTCACACAACCTTAACTAGATTCATAGACATGTTGTTTATCTTGTCTCTGTCTCATCTGTGTTAGGAAAGCACCAGTGCTTGATTTAAAGAGTCTATTGTCTCTACCTTGAAAATCCTAACAATGTTTGAACAAGGGTCCTTACATATCCATTTTTTTCTTGCAACTATAAATGATGTAGTTTATTGGAATATGAAGTGTGATCAAAATATAAGGTACATTTTACATAAAAATACTGTAATAAAGAACACATTGCCATTAATATCCTTCAAAATATTCCTTGCTGCTTCAAAGACACTTATCACATCTCTCTTGACACTTTCTCAAACAAGTCTGTATATCTCTTTCCATAATTGTCTTGAAGACATGTAGTCGGTAAACATGGTGAATTCTTCCACGACTGAGTGTCACTCAACAGAAATGCAGAGCCACAAAAATGCAGAAGCATCTTGCTGTATCTTTCTCCACCTTAATCACCCCATTTGTACCACATGAATTTTGACTTCTCCAATCATATTGAGGCAGATATGATGGCACAACGCTCAGGAGAGAGGAGTGCCAACACTCTTCATAAAATGCAAGAATGATGGGGAAAGTGTGCTTGAAGTAAGAGTTAGACATTTGACAGAAATAAATAACAATGACTCTTTTACTATAATAGATTCTTTAAAATTTAAACATTCATCATATTTTTAAATAACAAAGCATACAACAGATACTCAAAGTTCTTGTAGCTTGAATATTTTAATGTCCACGTTTGTCTTTCTTTGCTGTAATGCATATCATGTACATATGAGAACAGTGCACCCAGAGTATTCACACTCCAAAGAGCACAGTTGGCTGTGACTGTCTGCCTTGTGCTGAAGAATAAATTCCTATGAATCTTGTGGCAGCTAAACCACACTTTTGACTGAGATGGAGATCACAGATATAATGATTTTCTTGTTCTCTGCCTGAATGCTTTTACAATCTACCACTAAGTCATTTCATCTCTTTTCCAGACTTATTCTTACCCCAGGCTCTGTTATTATTCAGAGAAAATTCAAAGAACCCCAGGCCAGTGTCGTGTTCCATTGTCACTGTGTTCATGCTTTGATAACCTGCTTTTGCCAGCCAACTCAAGCCAAATTGTTCATGTATGACATGCAGATTCCTTCTGGAAGCTAACAATAGACAGTAACATTTGGTAGTAAGCGAGGTTAGTGACCATCACTAGATTCCACATCCAAATTATAATAAAGGCTTATTTTGGACAAAATTATTCTAGTGCACTAATATTTGTTAAATAAATACTAGCAAATAGGCAAATTTAGTTCATATACTGCTTAACAAACTCAATGAAATCCCACCATTCCTCTTTTCTACGGTCTCTCTATAAAGATGTTACTTTATTCTAGGAAAAAAAAAGGTTCCAATGAATAAAACAAACCAATCTAATCATTTAAAACAGAAGCATTTTCATGCAATGATTTGGTCACTTAGATAACAAAATAGCTAAAATTTTGAATTCAATAATAAGGCAACCCAGGGATTAATGAGAGGAAAATATCAGTAGCCTATCAGGCTGCAAGGACTAAGGAAAAATAGTGCAACTGAATATCAGAAGTTAGAATAATTTCTTTGCTAAAGCATCCACAGGACTGAGAAAGAAGACCAGATAGAGTCACCATTGGTGAAGAAACAGACCTTATTCCATTCTTAAAATCTGTGCTTGTATATGTGTATTTGATCTGTAAAATATTTTATCTAATCCACATATTATGAATAAATAATTTCAAGGGCCAACCAAATAGCTCAGAGGATTAAAGTGCCTGCAAGCAGGCTCAGGAGCAGGGGTTCAATCCCTGGGCCTGGAGTTGAGACTGCAATTGAGACTGGCTGTGGTGGTGCGTGCCTGTAATCTCAGCTCTTGGAAGACTGTAAACAGGAGAATCACTACAAGTCCAATCTAATAGTGAGATCCTGAACATCCTGTAGACCCTTCCCTAAAATGCAGAAATAAAAAAGAATAATTTCAGTACTGATACCTCACCTCTAAATTGTGTTAGTTAATTTTTGTGTATTTTCCAGAGGCTAAAAGAAGTATCGAATTTAGTGGGACATAGGCTTTCTGACTTCAGTGGCATCTAATCAATGTCTAAGATGTGAAGCATTATTTAGGGTTGCTGGTTGCTTACAAAATATAATATAAATTAACAAAAACATGTCATCTCACTCTTTATATTGAATCATGTCAAAGTAAATTAAAAGACAGAATACCTCCTTTTACCTCTGCAATAGGGACCGTTAATTAATTCCAACAATCCTTTTCACCACACTCTTGTATCTGTAGTCACAACTCATTGAATTTCACTCATTTCCATGTATCTTGCTTCTGCACACAATGCCGCTAGAATCTGCCTTAAAGAAGTTTCTCTGGATGGTTGCACACATAGAAATTCTCTTATTTTCATCTCTATCTTTTGCCTTCTGCCTGGGTGGATCCTGTTCTCTCTCTTCTAGATGCCTCTTCATACCTTGTGTGCCTTCTGCTTGTGGCTCTTTATCATGGAAAAATATCACGGTTCTGAATTAATGGAAAATAAATAAGAAAACATGAAACAGAGAGAAAAAAATGAGGGCAGTCTGCAGATACTCCTAGAAACAAAGAAAAATCTCAGAAATACAATTGTTTGGGGGAATTTTAACATGCCTTTCTTAATTTATTATTACTATTATTATTATTATTATTACTACTACTACTACTACTACTACTACTACTACTATTACATGCTTGGAGTACATGATGCTTTCATTCATCTTAGGGAGTGTATGCATATCCTTAAAATATCTTGATTTGTTTTATTCCTCTTCCCATTCCAGTCCACTTCAGTTGGGGACCATAAATTATAAATTGAGTCTAGAACAAGTCCAAGGGATGAGAGAAAATATGGTGGAGAGTTGATTGTCAGGTACTCAGCTCTCCAGAACAAAGTGCCTAATGTCTGGAAAAGATAGCCCAGAAAGAAATCAAAGGAATTCTAAATGTAAAAGATTCACAAGGTATCTGACAGGAAAGGAGAAGAAAATAGGATTGATCACTACCAGAGGAAAGAGCTCACCTCCCCAGACAGGAGACTGCGTGTTGTGGCTGGAGCAGCTGTGTAGTTGACCTGGCAGGCAGGGAATCAGTGTAAACCACTTTGGTCCTTACTGGGAAACTGGGACTTGAATTGGACAGGAAGAGTCCTGTGGTAGTTGCAGGCAGCTGTAGGAACACTTTCCTGAGTAGCACTTCCCACAGGTCTGAGCTGGTGAGAGAATCAGAGTAGTGGTGCTTGGGCCCAGTCACACTGGGTAGTAGTTTAAGGACACTACTGGAATTTTATCTCAAGTGCTCCTGGGCTCCAATTCCAGGAGGAGAACAGCCTCAGTGCTGCTTCAGTGCCAACATCTGGGAGTGGAACGAGGCAAGGTCTGTCTAGTCACAACAGCCAGCCAGCAGTTGGACAATGCCCTGGGGAGAACTCAGCTGAGAAGTAGGAACTGGAAGCCAAATTCCCAAACAACAAACACCAAGAGGCAATCTTAGTCCCAGCTTCACCTGACTAGAACCAAGGCCCTGGCTTGGGATGGGACGAGGGGGCACTTCCTGCCCCCTGACCTGTGACCTATGGCACAAGCACTCAAGAGACCTTCAGCAGGACAAGGGGTACCACCACCTTCCCAACAACCAGCAGATAAATGGCCTTGGTTAGCTGCAGATAAGGGGACTCCCCTTGGCCTACCAGCAAATTGTGTAAGAGGAGTTGTTGCGGACAAAAGTAACCTCACAAGTAGCAGTAATCCTACCACACTTAGTGGAGTTATTCTGTACAGATGCCAGTTATATCTAACACCAAACTAGGGAAACAGAGGAATTTTTACATAATTTTTTCTACTTATTTTTTTCTATTTTTCTTCTTTTTTTTTCTTTTGGCACCAGGAATCAAACTCAGGACCTTGCTCTTGCCAATAGGCACTGTCCTACTGAGCTATATCCCCAGGTTTTGCTTTGTTTTGTTTTTTCTTTCCTTTTCTTTTCATTTTTATTTCTTTATATTTTGGGGGGGGAGTTTGTTTAGGTTTTGACTTTTATTTTTTTTTGTTTGCTTTTTGTCCTGCCTCTGTCTTTCCACATGTGTATTTCAGAATTATTTGAGATATACAGTTGAAAGAACACTATCCCTAGTGTTTCTGTTTTGTCTCCAAATTTTTCTGATTTTTCCCTCATTCTTTTTCTCCTATCCTATTCTCTAGCTTCCTAAAGTTTGGGGGATCATCCGTACTCTTCCAGCCTTGTTTCTACTATATTTCTCTTCAAGTGTCTCTCAGTCTTGTGTCATATCATTTTCTGCAGTTGTAATAAATATTATCATTTATTTTTTAAAAAGAATGAAAAACGAAAAATCATTATAAAATACACTGTTTCACTAAAAGCAATGGGAATTCAACAATGTTTGCTGAGTTGCATATTGTTGTCCTCATATTAGTTGTACAGATTACCAGATACAAGCATAAATTGGTAAAAAATTAAAAACAAGAAAAAATTTTATAACTTATATAAATAAAGGTAAATGCATATACATTTATAAACAGGATAGCTGCAATAATTGTACTGGTAATTTCTACTGACCCTATCCTTGTTAAATAACCTTTCTATACAGCACAAACAAGGGGAGGACTCACTGTGTACAACTTCCTGGTCTATGTTGCAGATTGTTATATAACTAAACATCTTGCTATTATTGTTAGAAATATCAAATTAAACAGAGTCTACCCATTTCTAGGCTGTGCTTGCTAATTTTCATACTTTAGCCAAGATGCCATACTTCTTGTAATCAGTTGCAATTATGCTTTTGTATGATAGCACTGTGATAATTTGGTTAATAACTGCCTGTCTGGTAACAAAGGACTGGGTGGGAAGGCAAACAGATAGCAGCATATCATCCCTAATTAAGTGTAAAGGTATGATCTTGGGACAGAAACAAAGATCAACAGCCAGCCACAGCTAGAAGAATCTCAGAGTAGTAGACACTTATTCAGGAAGCTTTGATACTATTGATAATGCTGCATAACAAAAAATACAACACAGAAAACAATTTTAAAAAACATAAAAAGTGACAAGACACAGGACAAAAATTCAATCCCAAGCATGAACCCCAGCAAAGACAAATTCAGGGTAAAAGCAATTTGAACAAATCAGAGGCCATCCACATTTACTGGAATGGTAGTAGAAGAAATTATAGATAGATAATCAAATCAGAAAGAATCAGAACCAGCCCAGGCCCAGCGTGTGAGTGAGAGCTTCTGTTGTGCTCTCAGGACCCCTCCAGATCCAGCCCAGGCCAGGTGTGTGTGTGGGACAGCTTCCCTTGCACTGTGCCCACTGGACCCCTCCAGACCCAGCCCAGGCCCAGCATACAAGCCTGGTGTGAAACTCTGCAGCTAAAGTCCCTTCAGAGAGTCTAGGGGTCAGAACAACCCAGCTAAGCCAGGAGCAGAACATCTTGCTGGAGGGGCACAGTGGGTTCACTTCCATGGGCTACAGCAGGAAGAAACTGAGCACAGCAGCCAGACCCAAGCCAGGCACGCTGGGATGAGTTTAGAATTTGTAGATCCATACCCGGTAGGCTGAGACACTTTGCTAGACCCAGATCTATAAGAGCATCCTCCCTCTTTCTCTCTTGAGTGAGAAAGGGGCCAACAGGTAACAGGGGTGAATGAGTCTGCCTAGAAGACTACAGGTACAAAAGGCAAGGTGATCAGACAGAATTTAGGGGAACTAACTTAAATACAAATTCCCAATTTAATTCTTCTTAGCTACACAGACATAATGCTTGCTCTTTCTGTCTAAAATATGAACCCATTAGTTATAAAAGTTTGTCACCTGCTAAATAACACTACTCATTATTAGTGTTCCTAACTGTAGTTCTGTAAATACAAAACTGAAATGGTCTTAACCATATAATCTCTCATGGATAAGAATTTCAGTAGGTGCTAAGTTTATAACTGCACCAAAGCTCTACACAAAGGTCAGAGGACAGTGCTATACAAAGTGAGAAAGAGAAGGAGCAATATGCAGTCTCAGGCCCCAGCTCACCAAGAACAAACTCAAGAGACACTAGCATAGAAGAAACTATGAATCACACAGATGAAATGTCTCAATTAATAGCATCTGAAGTAAAGAATCAATTGCAGAAAGGTATAGGGGAAATCTGATCAGAAATAAATTTTGAAATTGAAAAAAGAAATCTCTGAATTAATAGTGTCTGAAGAAACAACTGTAGAAAGGTATAGAGGAAGTCAGATCAGAAATAATCTCTGAAGTGAAAAACAAAGGATAACTATAATGAAAGACTTAATAATTGCTTCTAAAGAAGACACTGATAAAAATATAAGAGAACAGAGAAACGATGGAATGCTTTTTCTTTTTCTTTTCTTTTTCTTTCTTTCTTTTTTTTCAGTACTGGGGATTGAACTCAGGACCTTTCCAGGCAAGTGCTTATTCTACTGAGCCATCTCCCCAGCCCCAATGTGATCCTTGAATGAGCAATATAGGAAAGAAATAGATTGTATGAAGCAGAGTCAAAGAGATAGAGAAACTTAAAATCTTAATCACAAGCTTGAAAAAGTTTGAGTGAAAAGGAAGATAGAGTTTCAGAACTTGAAGACTCCGTTGCAGCTGGTGAAAAAGTAAGAAAATATCTCTTAACAACAATGAGATTCAGGAAAATATAATTCATCACCTGCAAAATATGGAAAGATGAACAACGTAAGACTAATAGGTATCAATGAGAAAGATGGAGTCCATACAAATGATATAAAAAGAATGTGGGTAGAAGTAATAGCAGAAAACTTCCCAAATGTAGGGAAACAAGTTGACATTCAGGTAACTAAAGCATAGAGAACTCCACATAACATCAACCCAACTAAAAATGCATCCAGACATATTATAGTGAAGATCCAAGAAATCCAGCACAAGATCAATATAGTAAAAGCAGCTACAGAGGGCTGGCCATAAAAGGGGGCTGGATTAAAGCACCTGCAAGTAGGTGCAGGGGCTGAGGGTTAGATCCCTGGGCCTGCTCTGCTGTACATGGTGATAGCATAAGTCCTGAGGGGATTTGCCTGACCTTGTCAGATGCAAAAGTTACACTTTTAGTTATATACATCTTTCTTTATTTTGGTCTTGAACATCTGGCAGAAAAGTGTAACCAGAAGGTATAAAAAGTAAAGCTATATTAATGTGCTGAGCAGTAAAAGGCTCAAGTCAACAACTTCGGACATTCACCAGTTGTGCTGATAACTCACGACTATAATGGACTATTATTGGAGTATATTGAGTTATTTTGCTAAATTCAAGTACCTACAATCTTTAGACAGGTTTGAAGTACAAAAAGGTCTGTCAAAGACTTCTCCAATTCCAGCTTCTCTAAATGCAGTAAAACACCCATCTCTGAAAAAAACAAAAGGAAAAAGGATAGGTTGGGAGCCATGAAGCTAGGAAATCAATCAAATATATATAGGTGGGACTCAGTTCAGTGCCTAAAGCAAATAAGCTATGTTACTCCTGAGATGAACATTCTGTCTGGTTAAGGTTAGTTATCAGCTGCTAGGCAACCTAGTGTCATGTGTTACTAACTTCACAGAAGTATAAATAAAGGAAATTTTTGTTGTGAAAAAAGGGAAGGCAATATATATATATATATATATATATATATATATATATATATATATTTATATGCAAGAAAGAGAG
>NDGM011181241.1:0-18306 GCA_002564305.1 Octomys mimax | reverse complement strand
TATTCCATGTACTTAAAAATAATCCTTAGGAAAGTGGTTACTCATCATTTACATATTTTTAATGTTAGCAATGAAATGGAAGGTGGTTAAGTTTAATAAATCTGTGCGGCTATAAGACAAAAATGGAGATTAATTCTGAGTGGGTAATTGTTGCTACAATCAGTAGTATATATCATAATGGTACATCAAGGAAATGTCAGGATAGTGAAGCAAAAGAACAATCATCTCTAAATAAGTGGTCCTTCGGGAGTTAATAAAAGATTTCTCTCACCAATAGGAATATGATCCTTTTCAAAATTTATAATACCATATGGATACGCGGGCATACGGATGGCTCTACATCAAAGTGTTATTTTTACATTTTCAACATAACAAATACACTAAGCAGGTGTTTTTAAATGTCACACTTTGAACAGCAGTAATTTAATTAGCATAAAAAACTCACTGATCTTAGTAGTATTATTGAAATGTTAGTTGGAATTGAGATACTTTATATTTGCTAGGCTTAAACTATATATTTCTAAGTAGTTTTAGATTTTAATGAACTCATTCCCTCAAATTCAGTCATCTAATTATTGTGCCATGTGACAAAAGAATCTATATTTTTGTCACTTTCAGCAGCTTTGTTTAACAAAAGCCAGGGAGCTTCTAAAGTGGATTTAAAGTCACAAGGAAGGAGGAAAATTCCATTGGCTATTTACAATATCATGTACAGATCAGAAAATTTCATTTAAAATAAAGCCATTCTCTGAAACTTTAAAAATAATCTAAATATCGATTATAAGAAAATTATTACATAAATATTCTGTATCTCATTTTTGTAATATTTTGCCTTCATTTAATGATACAGTATTTTAAAATGTCTAGGATTATGCTGGGCATTGGTAATAAAAAGTGCTTGTTTCTAGCTATGAACATGATTCTTCCTAATACAGAAAAATTATAATTGGAGAATGTTTAGTGGTAGAAACAGAATATATAATTGTGTACAGAGCATACATAAATTATGTTTTTAGAACCTTCTGAATTTAAAAAAAGGTACCTTAAAAATGACTAACTGATGGAAGACTTTAGGGGACATTTGTTTTACAATTTCTACTCTAGTGTTTTCTTGATTTTTGATCTAGGGAGTGTATAACTTGACAATGAATTCGGTATCTAAAATACTATGCTTTCCTTTTTCATTTTATCTTTGTCCTAGTCAAATTTTTTTGTCTAAAGTTTTTGGGTGTGGTTGACTTAAAAATATAGGAATTGAAAGATTCTCTTCATATGGGAAAATCCTTCTAGATTTAGATATGAGACACTGAGAACATCATTCACTTATCCATTCTTATGACAAGCACTTACTAGGTCTTCAAGAAAATTATGCACAACAGCAAAGCCTACTGTGTGTAGAGCTTTTTCTGTTTTAGATTGTATAATGAATTGTCTCATTTAATAATTAAAATGATTTTATGAGAAAGATTAAACCTCTGAGCAATGACTTGCCCAAGGATCCTGCATGGGGTAGGGTCAGTCTCTAGAGCCACATAGCTTCATATAGTGGTTCTCTGCTAGGAAAATCAACTGAAGCACTGGAAGCTTGGAAATCCCAAATGAAGGAAGTCCAGTCTCTATCATCAAGACAGTGAGCAGCATAATGAATGCTTTTTGTCTCTAGTTTGATGTGTTCCCAAAATTTATGTGTTGGAACCTGCATCCCCAATACCATGTTGGGAGGCAGGGCCTAGTGAAATGTGTGTAGGTTGTAAGCGCTCCACCTTCACAAAGGAATTCATGCTGATTAGAAAAGAAACTGAGGCTGTGAGTTCATTCTCTTGCTCTCTCTCTGTCTTTTTTCCCATTCTTCCATGAGATAATATAGTAAGCCTTGAGTTTGCCAGCCCATAAAATTACAGAAATAAATCTTTGTTCTTTAAAACCACCCAGTCTGTGGTGTTCTGCTAAAACAGCAGGAAATGGATTAAGAAAGAAAAGTAACACTGGAGGTGGAGCTGTTACTATAATGAATATCTATAAATATGAAAGCAGCATTGAACTTGGGTACTAGGAAGAGGATGAAAGGGTTTCAAACAGTAGGCTAGAAAACACCCAGATTACAATGAACAGCACTAAGTAAAGTCTTTGTGAGGCCCAGAAGAAAATAAGAACTAGAAGAGCCTGAATCTTCTTAGAGATGACTTAAGTGATTGTGATTAGAATGTTGGTAGGAATGTGGATTGTGAAAGTTATTCTAACGGACACTGGAGTACAGCCCATCCTTGTTATACACAGGCAAAGAACTTGGCTGAACTATGCCCATTCCGTAGGACTTAATGGTGGGTAGGATTTAAGAAGCAGGATATCTGCAAGAGGTAATACCTGGCAAAGCATTCACAACATTGGATTGCTTCTTTTGTTCTTTTCTTTTAGTTCTTGGTAGTGGGGTTGAACTCACGTCCTTCATCACATTGAAATAAATAATCAGATCTTTTTATTTGACTTTTTAAATTTTTGAGAGGATCTTGCTAAGTCATTAATCATTAATAAGTTGCTAAATTGTCCAGGCTGGGCTGGACTTTGCCATCATTCTGCCTCAGTCTCCTACAGTGTGGAGATTACAGGCCTGCACCACCACACCCAGATGTATGACTTATTTGGATCCTTGGAGCAAAGGGGGCAACAATAAGAAATGATTTAATGATGGATTTTATAATTTAGGGGAAATCAAATTGAAAAGATTTGGAAAACAGCCTAACTATGTAAAGAATTTTAAAAGTACATTTATGGGAGAATACTAAGGTGGTAGCCAAACAATTATTTGTTGAAGAGATCCATTCGGATGGAAAGAAGCTGGGTTCTATTCACCAAAACAGTGGAGGAATGATGCAAAAGGCATCACAGGGATCTCTGAGGCCAGACAGGAACTAAGGGCCAAGTTTCCAGAGAGCATCTTTGGAGCTCAGAGATCACCACATAGGGCTGCCTCTGTAGTCTGCTCCCTGTAGCCCAGTGCTATGTTCCTCAGTACAAAAGCAATTTGAAAAAACTGCAGGGATAAAACTTCAAACAATACCTTCTCAGTGAACTAAGCCCAGAAAAGCTACAGAGATGGGACTACCTTCAGCATCCAGTGTCCAAGCAGTGTCCCCAGGAGATGGCACAGGAGTCAGTTACTCTAGTTGTTTTAATCTATTGCTACTTTTTGAAAGGGAACATCTATCTTATATTTGTTCCAGCACTGTATTTTGGAATTACTATATTTGTTTTGATTTTTCAGGAAGTCCAGATGCTGTTGCCATGCTCTGAGACTTCTAGGTCTGCAGGACTGTGAGCCAAATAAATTTATGTTCATTGTAAATGACTCACTCTGCAGTATTTTGTTATAGAAAAGAACTTTTAGCGATATGAAATGTTGCACATCTGTGCTGTCCAGACACCAGCCACATATGGTTACTGAATATTTGAGATGTATATTTTAAATTTAATCTGCTTTAAATTAATTAACATGTAGGTTTAAATAGTTAAATGACTGGTAGCTATCTTGCTTGGCATCTCAGTTTTAAAGACTGAGGAAGATATAAAGAAGCACTGATTAAAGAATGAAAGAACTAATCATTTGCTTTAGAAATAAAATTGTAATCCAAAATACTCTTACAAAAGATAACATCAACCATATAAATAAATTAAGGTTTGGATTTAGGGTTAGGATTAGTTTTATAGTTAAGTGAAGTATGATTTTAATTATTTTAAACTAAAATAGTTGGCACTCAACTTGTTGACATATATTTTTATTTCTGCTTTAAAATGAATTTATTGTCATCTACTGCTTTCAAGTGACTGTGCACGGAGCTCTGAGTTTCAGAGGCATAGTGGATATAAACTCATCGCGGTACACTCAGAGCACCCAAGTGGTTGAGCATGGAGATCTGCAGATACTCATAGGGGAGCCTTCAATGCTAGCCCAAGCTTTAGTGGTAAAGTTCGAACCTTTGTACCAAGCACATGCAAGTGCTATAGTTACATAAGATATGATAGACCACTATGGTAGAAACTTAGCTTAATAAATATTAATTAATAAGGGCTGGCTCAATAGCTAAGCTCCTGCTTAGGCAGAGCCCAACAGCCAGTTTGATCCACAGCATGGAGTGCTGGCCATGTCCCTGGGGCATGCTGAGAAGGGGATTGAGACTGGGCATGCTGGCGTGTGCCTGTAATCCCAGTGCTTGGGAGGCTGAAAACAGAACTGTAGACCTGTAGACCCTGTCCTAAATACAAATAAATAAATAAATAAAGACAATAAGGCAAAGACAACAAAATTGGTCAGATTCTAAAAAAGTTATCTATTATTGCTTTTAGTTTATAGTATTTAACTTGCTTTCTCCATTGAATTTCAAATATTATGCTGAAATAATTTCAGGCTTTCTATGAATTAAGCTTTGAGCCTTTTAGTAGGATTCTTGAATGCAACATATTTGATCAAATGGAATGAATAAAAATTGCCCCAGAAATGAAAATTATCTAAATTACCGTGATACCCTACATCTCTTTGGGATAAAGCACAATGTAAATGCTTTTGTAGAAAGGCAAAAATATTGTAAAAGTTATTCCACCCAAGAAAAAATTACTTACTAAACAGCCAATACTTCATGGAGATTATTAGGTTTCAATTAGCTTTTAGGGTGGACTCCTGATTAAATTGCTCTCATGACAAAGTATAGCTTGGTTCAGAATACTGGTGCTTGCATACACTTTATAAAAAAAAGATGACAAGCATTACAATGACTAAAAAAAAAAAAGAAAGAAAGAAAACATGCAGAAGAGACAGGAAATAATTCCCATGAGATTTTGCCATTTATTCATTTGCTCCATCTCTAAAAACAGATTAAACATGAAAAATTAGGTAAATTATAGCAATAGATATGACTCTTTGCTTTTTATTCTTGCCACACTCAGCATTGGGCCAATAATAAAATTGTGGAGTGTGTGTTTACATGTGCAGGTGTATGTGCATATGTGTATGTATGTGCATGCATGTGTGATGTCATTCACTGTCCTATCAAAATGTAAATGACCTAAGAATGATTTGGTTATCAGTCTTCTATCTCAGCTCTAGACAGTTTCCTCCCTCTGTCACTGTGCCAGGCAAATCAGCTACCAGACCAAAGCCAACTTTGACCACCCAGCTTTGCATCTGACCTGAACCTAGATATTATGTCAGAGGACATCTGGAGTGGACCTTATTAGGTGATCTCCACCCCTGCAAGACAGCTGGATCTCTAAACTCTTCACATGGCAGCGAGGGGCCATGGCTCAGGCCTGTAATCTTAGAACTTCCAAGAAAGGTGAAGCAGGAGCATCTCATGTTCAAGTCCAGCCTCAGTTTCTGCCCTCTCAAGGCGCTACCCTCCCAGTTCCTCCAAGTGTGCAACAGCCCAGAACTCTACAGAAGAGCTTCATAACACAGATTACTAGGCATCCCACCCTACCAGAGGTTGGTGGGGTTCAATTTTCCAGTCCTGCAATCCACTCATCACTTGGTCTCTATCAGCCTCCTCCTGAGGGTAGCTAGTGGCCTCACTTAAGTCACAGATAAGCATAAACTTGGGAATCATAAGAGGGGCTCACTAAAAGTAATAAAGCTGCTTCTTTTAGTTTGGAAACTCCAGGAGCTTTTGGAGCTGTATGACAGAAACCTTGGGTAAAGATTACCTACATCTCATGTTAAACCACAGCACCTTTTTAGACCACACTGACACATTTTCTCAGCCATCCCTCTCAGGACCTGGCCTGCCATCACAATCCTTCTCACACTCATGCGATCACATTGATGTTATTCTTAAATGGAAGCTCCAACTGTCTGTAATTGGTGACAGGAGGCCAGTAACTGCCTGACAACCCACAGACAGCCAGGAAAGAGGAAGAAAACAAGCACCAGCCCTCATCACCGGACACTTGGATATAAGGACATCCTGGGGCTTAAATGTGCTTTCTTTAAAAAGAAAAAAAAAAAAAAAAAGATTTAGGTGTGGTCAACATGGCAGCATTATGAGGAGGGCTAGAGTCCGTGAGGATGGGATAAAGGTCTGTATACAAAAGGTGGCTTTGGCTCTCTTGCCCATACACCTCTTCACATGAGGACGACCCAAGTGCCATCTTGGAAGTAGAGAGCAGCCCTCAGAGTGCATTGGTGCCAGCATCTTCATCTCTGACTTTCCAGCCTCAGATGTGCAAGAAAACAAGTTTCTGTTTCTGTCTAAGGAATTTTATGACAGCAGCACAGATTGACAGGAAGTAATAAAATAGTTTACTTTTTAGAAGATCAAAATGATAGGCATTTCATGCATGGTTTTAGTGTTACACATTGTATCCTTAGTGTAGTTGCTTAGTTCACAGATATCAGCATATAGAGTTAGTCAGGGTGAGAATTCTACCTATTAACTGCTACTTTCAAAAACCTGATGGAGATTCTTAGGACCATCTTGTTTATGTAAATGTATGGTTCTGCCCCTGCCATATTTCCTAACTTTTTTAGGAACTTTCTTTCTTATTGTTTAATCCTTAAGGTCTCACTTTGCCTTTAACTGTGTTATACTTTTCAATTTTTCTTTTTTTCTTTTAAATTCTTACACTAGGGAGAAAATATGATATTTACATATGTGTGTCTGGTTTATTTTACTTATGAGTATATCTTCAGGTTGTATCCACTTATATATGAAGGATTCAAGTTTATTTTTCTTTATAGCTGAGTAATAATCCATTGTATTTTTTTACATCTTGTAAAAACCAAGATGATTTAAACCTCTAATCCTCTGTGTATTATCTTTCTTGCTGCTGGGACAAAAAACTCAACACCCACAATTCAAGGGAAGAGAGGACTCAAGAGATTCAACTCAAAGTTAAGAGGCTCCAAAGGCAGAAGGGTATGGTGAGCCAAAGTGGCTTAGTTCATTGTGGCTGGGATGCAAAACTGGGAAATAGTGATAGGAAAGAATGAGAGAAGGAACAAATATTGTCTTCCAAGTTACGTCTCTATGTCCCACCCACACATGCCCAGAAGTGTGTTCTACCCTTCATGTTGGTGGCTCCCGAGTCAATCAAGTTGACAGTATCACCATTAACTGCCACAATTGGAAAGAAAAAAATAAAGATGACTTTCTCATTGACCTTTATGCTGAAGAGGAGTCTCCGAAATGAGCCCTAGACAGGTCGGTGCTCACAAAGGAACAAAGACTGGGATCCCCCATGCTGATGTTCACCTGGTTGGCTTTTGGTTGCAAACTCAAGGACACGTATCAGTGTTTCAGACCCCAATGTTCACTTCTTCAGGACTGATCAAACCCCAAAGTAAATGTACAAGGGCCCACTCATCTTTTGAATATGACATCACTGTCATTCAACGTTATTCTTTTGATTTCCTTGCTAAGTACCTTAGATAACCAGAGAGGACACCATTTCTGGGCTAAAATTCATCCAAAGACTTTTTTTTTTCAGCCAAAGATGTCAATGCCCACTTCCAGTGACTGCTTATCTCCTCAGTCCATATTCCTGGACACCTGTTAGGAGAACACATACACTAGAGTTTGATGCAGTTTTCATTTTTGGTGTTAAAGAAGCTCCATGACCTATCATTCACTGAAATTAGGAAGCTACCTAGGGTAACACAGAATCCACCAGGAGATAACAAAGGGCAAAGGAGACTCAAATCAGAGCATTACAGGACAAGAAGACTGAAGAGAAGCAATTCCATTGTTTTCCTCATTGCAGAGATGACCAGAGATATCTCAAAATGTCAGAAGTGGCCTTTTATTGATGGTGAAGTTATGGGAATTTCTTGGTTCTCTTAACTTCTATCTGTATCTTAACATTTTAAGTCAATAAATACATTCTTTTTATTATTAATAATACATTTTTCATTGAGTATAGGAGAGATTTGGTAAGTAATGGTAGTTCTATGGTGTGTGTTGGTACAAACCTGTGATCCTAGCACTCTGAGAGGCTGAGACAGGAGGATCATAAATTTGAGTCCAGCCTGGGTAATTTAGCAACTTAGTGAGATCCTGGCTCCAAGAAAAAGAAAAATTTTAAGGGGATCTAGGTCAGTGTAAAGACTCTGAGTTCAATTCCCATTATTAAAGCAAAAAGAGAAAAGAGAAGAGAAAAGAGTGTCCTACAAGTTTTTACAGATGAAGGCAAACTGGCTAGCAACAAACAAGAGTTGACATGATTCTTATTTTTAAAAGGGTACTGAAAAGAGACTTGACTATTGCCTGAACCCTGCTTTCCATGAGGTTGAGCTGGCTGCTGCTTAGTTAGATCTCATCTGACTGATTCATCTCCTATAGCCACCTGGGGCTGAGAGAACTATGTCTGTGGACCCATCATAGAGATTGGATATGGAGCAAAAGGGCAGGAAGTCTCACAGGGCCTGCAAACTGGCCTGTGGTGCCCGAAAGCCCAGTGAGAAATGGTTGTCAAAGTGAGACCTTGAATCAGTAGCATTAACATCACATAGGAATTTGCTAGAAACACAATTTACAAAGGTCATCTTAATCATCAGAAACTGAGGAGGAGCCCAGTCATGTTTTGCTTTCTTTCCCTAGTACAAGGGCCTTCTCACTGAGCTACCTAACCCTCACCTCATAACCACCCTTTTTTTTTTAAGACTAGTCACAAAACTGCTCAGCTGAGCTTGAACTTGAGATCTTCCTGCCTCACCCTTCTTGACAGTTCTAGGATTACAAGCCTGAGCCATGGCCCTTAGCTGCCATGGGCAGTTGAACAAGTTCTCTGTGAAGAGCTTAGAGATCTAGCTGTCTTGCAGTGGTGGAGATCATCTAATACGCTCCACTCCAGAGGTCCTCTGAGAGGTATAATGTCTAGGTTGAGGTCAAATATAAAGCACTGAGGATCCTTGGTCAATGAATGTCACGGTGCTGGCAGCCTTATTTCTGACACTCAGTTTGTACAACTGCTGCTGGATAATATTCTATCACCATGTGTCATGTTGATAAAGAATTCAGAAATGGGCAAGAAATACGGGTGTTTTCTGGGACTCTGCTATTTCCCTTTATTTCCAACATGCCACTTGCATGAAATACAGCTGGGCGGCATTAAAAGCAGTAGTGCTTTGCTTTTTTCCTCCATAAATGTACAGAAATTCTTTTTCTTTGTGTGTGGGCTGCAATTTGCTACCAACAGCTTAAAAATCATGGCTGCACTATGAACAAAAAAATACTCCTAGAGTCTGATCCCTGTAGCTTCTTTTCCCCAAACAAATAAATAAACCTAAATACTATGCCTAAGCCCATCTGTCAACAAGCATTTCTTGAGCACCTACTGTGCATAGGGGATTTCATGTGCAAGAGTTTTCAAGAAGGGAAAAACCAAATATACAGACCACATAGTTAAGAGTCTTTGTGCTCTGGCTGAGCAGAAAATGCTTGAGAGCAATTCTATGGAAATGTATTGACAATGACAAAGCAAAAGTGTACAGAAAAAATCCAGACAGCAGTGCCTGCACAGTGGGGCCAGAGCAAGGGGAGTCTGATGCAAGATCTCAGCAGCCAGGTGAAGACCTTGATCTTAGGAACTAGTAGTGGAAGGGAACGGCCTTGGGTTCCTGAGCTAGGGAAAGCTAAGACGGGCCCAGGGCAAGTGCTCCTTCTAAATGATGGGATAACGTCCTGATGAAGCAGCCACTGTAACACAGTTAACCCGCAGGACATCCTGGCCCAGCTACACTAGACAACAAGGGTTGTTTCTTCTCTGACCACAGGGCTGGTAGGTCTGTGGCTTGTTGCCACTGCCCAGCATGGAGAGGTACACAGGGTATGTCACCAACCCAGGGAAACACCCAAATTCAGTATCTGAAGCATGGTTTCTCTGGAATGTGCCTCTGTTTCACCCCTGCATAAAGCTGAAGAGTCAGAAGTCAAGCCATCCACAATAAGTAAGGGACCGTGAGTGCCAGGCTTAAAGGAGGATCACACTGAGGCAGAGCTGTCTAGCACCAGCTGAAGGCCAGTTATTCACCCCACTGACATTTGTCTCAGTCTCTGGGTGGCAAGTACATAATACAGCCTTCCTTGGCAAGGGCCCAGCACTTGGGCATCTTGCATCAGGTAAATGCAAAAGTGCAACAGGAAGAAAACACAGGCCAAAGCTACATGAGAATCACTAGCAGAAATGACCAAGGCTGAGGGCAGCTCTGTATCCCATTGGGCCCTGACAGTTCTAACAGGCAAAGGTATAGTGACAGAAACATCAGGCGGCAGGTGGATGGGAATGTCTTCAGCATCCAGAGATTCAGACATGAGGGTTGATTCCTGTCCCTCCAGCTTCTTGTTGGCATATCAGTGTTAGTATTCGTATTAGTGATAACAGTTTACTGTTTGAATAATGCGTTGTAATGCACATGCTAACCCTGCAAGAGACACAGAGAAACTCTTTGCGAAGTTCCCACAGATGTCTCAGGGACACCCTGCATGCATAATGGTGCAGAGGACACTGAGAAGGCAGGTGCAGTCTGATGCATAGGGAGGTGCAGAAGGACACAACTGGGCAGTACAGGCCACTGAATGTCACTGAGTATGATGGAGCAACTTTGCAAAGACTTTAAATTCATGAGTAACTCGGGCTCCACTTTAAAGGTAAGAACACATGTTTCTCACAAAGGCATTTTTAACTTCCCAGTTTTTACTCTTGGACTTGAAAAGACTACTTTCTTAAATAAAAGAAAGGTTTGAAACTTATCAAAATATCATCTTCTGGGAAGAGTAACGTCACTATATTCATCACAGAATACCCATAGCACCCAGCCAAGGTCCTCAGACCTGGGGATATGAGGCAACGGCATCAGCATGGAGACGGATTCTAACCATCACCCCGCACTACCTAACAATCCCATGAAACTTCTTTTCCCCGTTGAGACTGCGAGCCCCAAAGAGGAGGATGTGGGGCCTACCTCCTTACACCACACCATGGTGTGCATGGAGGAGACAATAAGCACACATTCTTTGCATACATGAAAGATGGTGCCTTGAGAATGAAAAAGAGAAAAGGTCAATGAAAAAAAAAATTAAACGAGTCCTTCCAGTTCTTGGTGGACAGGTCTACACTGGAAAAAAACAAGGTCCTCTCAGAGTCAGTTCCTACATGGAGCCTCAGGCGCCCATCACAGTGGTTGGGGCTGCCTCTTAGCAGGTGCCCACCAGGAAAGCCAATCCCAAAGGCAAATGCTAAATGGTAAAGGTTCACTCTGGCTGCCGGCAACCAAAGGCAACAGGCCATAAATACTTCATGCGTTACTCTTCCTGCATGGTGATGTAGGGGTGATGGCTTGGCATACTTTTCCGTCTCTTTCATATTCAGTGACTTAAAAGAAAGTCTCTCAGGAGCTTCATGCTTCAGCAGACAGAGAGGGGATGTTTACTCTAGCGCTTCTTCTGAGTCTGGAAACCAGGGCACAGCCGGGGACATCAGCACCATCTCGCAAGGTGGCGGCAACTTTTCACAAAGCAGCGATTGCACTGAATCTCTTCACTTGTACCTGATGCTGTTATCAACAAGCCTGATAATATTGCTCATTACAAGTCTGTTTACTTGCTTGTCGCGTTAATTGCTCATGTTCTAAGTGATCACTGAAGAAAATTAGGAAATAAAGATAACATACGGAGAAAAAAAAAGCCCCACTCGTAACGACCCTCAGCAGATACTACGCGTCTTCTGCTAACATTCTCGAGTCTCTCCTGCAAGACCTTACTAGATTGATAGTTTTTACTAACGAAGATAAAAAGAAATGCTCTCAAGTGTTAAAGACGCGAAACACCTGGAGAGGGATGAGAGGAGGCAAGAGGAAAGGGGTGAGTGTCCCCTGTCCCCTCGCCATCCAGTCTAGGTTAGCCAGTGAGTTCTGCAGGTTCAGCTCATAAGAATTTCACTTCATTTGAGGTGTGAGATCTCCGTCATAACTGCTGAGTGATTCTGCCAAAATACAAAAGCTTTGCACTGTGCAAGATTGCTTCCAAGCATGTGCCCAAAGCCAGACATCATGTTTAATCCTAGACAGCATGATTTAATTTAGGTCACCTATGAATATTTAAAAATCAGAAATACAGTGAATTTAAATTAAAGCCTATTATTTTTGCCTGTACCTCTTCTAATGTGTTCTCTATCATGTAATTCATGCATTTCCTAATTAAGATAAAAGAAACTAACATGGTGCTGTGTGTTGCCCTCCCTAATGGAGGGTGAGGGTTCAAAGGCAGTGGGGACCTGGGGACACGACAAGCTCTGTGTGCCGATATAGCCCACTTCTCCAGCCAGTACCTCTGCTCTCTGCTATCTTTCTGATCTAAGTTTTGACTCCCAGGCTTGCTCCAGTTTTTCTTGGTTCTGCTTTCTGGTCTTATTAGATACAAAAATATTAATAGTAAACTACCAGAGTCCATTGCAAAGTCAGAAAAATAATTATAGGTGAAATATATTTATAATTGCAAACCTAGAAAGCTGTTATACCTTAATGTATTAACAATAATAACAGCAAAATATTTAAAAATACAACCATTAAAAATAGTAGCAGTGTCCATTAGGACATAATCAACCACCAGGTAGGCACTAAGTGAAGTTCTTAATGGGCAATATTTCATAGCAGCCCTACCAGGTAACTGCCATGCCTGTATTTTATAGAAAGTAGTAGGAAATGGGAGTGTGTGCAGTCTGAACCCAGACTCCATGCTGATAATCACTATGTGCTGGAACTGCAGTCTGATTTTGAAGAGCTGCTAGAGGCACCTGCCCCAGTGGTTAGGAAGTCGCAGGAGGGGACAGGTCAGAGGGAAGAGATAGACACAAGGCAATCACACCCGTGGCACAGGGTAAACCTGGGAGTCAGCTGAGAAGAGGGTCTAAATCAATTAGATAATGTGAAACTGTCATAATCAATAATATCCAAAGTAAATATTGTATGTATTGAAATATGTTGTATGTACTGCAATTCAATACAGACTTATTGAAAATAAGTCTATGTTTAGACTTGTAGTTTTCTAATCTATGGTACTTAAGAAAAACATCTTTCATCAACTACAATGCCTTTTGTTTTCAAAACAGAAAACTCTATTCAAAGCTACTATATTCATTTTTTAAAATGTATTCAGTACAGGTTCTAGAGGGTCCATAGTGCCTCACTATGTTGATCGGACTCATAGTGATTCTCCTGTTTTAAACCTCCCAAGCACTGCGTTTACAGGCACGTGCCACCATGCCCAGTCGTAGTTGCCCTCTCAGTGTGCCCCGGGGGGCGGGGCTGGCATGGCACAAAGGCACTAGGTACTTTTAAAAGTTTTTCTTTATTTTTCCTTTCAATTCTTGATATATCACAATTTTGTCTGCAGATTAAGAAATCCTGACCTTGGCATAGTAATGGTGTCCTTAAACAATTGTATTCCAAAGGACTAAATCAAGGAATGTTAGCAAATGTTTGTCCTTTCAGAAGTATGAGTTGCACTCTATGTTACTGTTCCTATCCATAACGTAAGTTCATTACTTTTAACTGAAGTTTTGGCACATCAGTTGGATTTATTTTTTGAAAGGAATATTATGAATAATTTTTTCTAATGGCTGGACAATCACATTTAGTATGATCTAAATAATATTTCATCCATGGCCAGAGATCCTTCAAGTTTGGTAAAGTTTCTCATTTTATAAAATATAAAATATTAATGTTATATTTAATGTAAAAAAGATGAATGTAAATGTGATTTCATATTCAACTAAAGCATAAAATATGACTGATTCACTTATAAAATCTAACAGTGGATTTGCTAGACTCTAAAGAGTAGGAGAATGTCAGTAGCTTTTTCTAATTTGCCTTTTGTAATGCATTTGGAATATATGAAAGAACATAAATAGGGTTCTCTAGCAGGGCAGTGACAGCCCTGCCCATAGCATCTTTTCTACTTTTTTAGTGTCAATGTCTGAACACGGGCCATCTCCCTTATTTAAAACTGTGGGTACTAACTTTACACAGAGTGCATAAAGACTCTAGGGCCCAACAGTGATTGTTTACTTCTTGTAAGATAGTAAGAGAAAAGAGAAACAAATTAAGGTTTCTAAACCTCATCTTGCACGTAGTCTCACAGTACTAGAACACAAATGGACCTTGCCCCCTACTGCTGGGCTCTGATGGCCCTGTTGTGGGCAAGGTCTGCCTGTATAGTGGGCTTGGCCATGCCATCCACCATAAACTGCTATTGTCAGAGCGGGGCACTGGTTCTTCCCTGGGGAATGGTGATACCTTTGCACAGTGATCATCAAAAAGTTAATACACTTAAAAGCCACTAGCCCCAGACGTAATTCTGCTGCACAGGCAGCAGCAGTTTCGTAAGAAGTTCAGCTTTGACATATTAAGTGGAACTGCTTTGTCCCCAGACTTTAGCTATGGATGAAATGAGAAGTTTTTTTTAAAAGGAGATGAGGAAAGGGCCTCAAAAGCCCTTAGTTGGGAAGTTCTTTTCGTTTCCCCACTGCAAATGGCAGGGAGGGAATCTCTTCAAAGGACCAAATAATCATCCCTTCCTTTGTGTCTGGGAAACTGGCCTTTACGTCTCATCTTGTCGGGATGCAGCGAGGGGGCTCAAACTTCTGAGTGGGATTTGACCTGAGCAAGAAGCCAGGATTTGCCCCTACCTACAACTCACACACAATACAATAAAATAAAAACCCCAACACTTCCCCATTGTATACATATATAGATTTAGGAAAATCCAGACCCCCAGAATGCTGCCCACAGAAAAACACTTAAGTTAATCTGTTCATGTACATAAGTTTTTGCATAATTGAAGTTTTTGCATAATTGGATTCATTATTCAAAGATTGCTTTACAAGATCATTTTTGTTACTAAATTTCATGTAATTAAGTACTTATCTACAGGAAAGGTTTTGGTACATATACACAACACATTTTAATCCTTTTTTAAATCCCCTGTCCCTTCCCTCCATCCCCCAAGCCTCTCCCTCTTTGCCTCCCTCCCTTTTTACTTTGGTTCATGTCTGCAGCACGTAAGGCTCACATCCCTTGTATGGAGATGGAGATATCTGTAGAACAGCCCAATTCTCTGCTTCACCTCTTATACCTGCCCTTCCTCTCTTTCTCCTCACAAGCAATGTAAGTAATATGTACCACACACATGCATTAATAATAAATAAATATCTGGAGGAAAAAAAAAAAACTGTTTTGGCAAGGCAGACTACTCATCAGAACAATACATCAAAATTTACTAAGGATCAAACCTGAGTCAAACTTAGAGTTGTATCCACTTTTTCTAATTATAAACAATATTCTGAAGACCAACCAACACAACTTTTCTAATAATGTATTCGTTAGTCCAAATGTATAAATACTTTAAGAGTTTTGACATATCAGCAAGTTTCTCCCCAAAAGATCATTCAACGTATGCTTCTATAAATGCCTTTCCCAATTCTCCAAATAAGATGGAAAATTACATGCAGTTTTACTATTCCTATATTGTCCTTATGTAAATAATTTGAAAGCAAATCAGGTCTTCGTTTGGGGAGGGGGTGCCAAGAATCGAACTCAGGGCCTTGCACTGACTGCATTTTTAAATGTTTGGCTATTAGATAAAATGACATGACTTTTTTATTATTTTATTTGGCTTTATTTATTTATTTATTTATTTTTGCGGTACACAGGGATTGAACTCAGGACCCTGTGCTTGCCAGGCAGGCGCGTATTCTACTGAGCTACCTCCCCAGTCCTATTTGGCTTTTTTTTTTTTTTTTTTTTTGTTTTAAATTAAATTTTTACTTGGCTTTCAATTGTTCACAAATTCTTCTTACAGAATTGTTTGGTCATAAGTGCTCACAATTTTTCTATTAGGACAATCTGATACTTGGGATTCCCCCTTCGGTCACTGCATTTTCTCTCTTGACCACACACGTAGGGAGATTTCCCTCCGTTCTTAGTTCCCAGACTTTTCCCTCGAAAGGCATTTGCCTAAATACCCCTTTAGTCCTCCAAATAGGCTTTATTTATAGCAGTCTGTGTATATGATAAAGAGACACAGCAGATCATTTTTAATTACTAACCTTCCCGTCACCATTTCCTTCTGTGTGATGATGCATTTATATTTTAACCCAGAACTCTTTTTTCTCCTATTTCTACTGCTGCTTTGAATAAGGATTCAAGATTGGAAGGGTCTATCCAGGGGCCCTACTGAATTCGCCAATCTAAATTTGAAATCGCCCATGTGCTCTGCAGCTATGCAGTGAGCACCTACTGTCCAGTGCACCACTAGGCCCCAGGGAGCATGGGGAAACCCAAACCCACCAACACACACACACACACACACACTCACACTCACACTCACTCACACATACACTCACAGATATATACACAGACCACACACAGAGAGAGACACACTCATACTGAAACAGACCACACAGAAATACAGAGTAACATTAATACATACACTCAAATATGGTTATGGAGGGGTGTATTTACACAGACAAAGACCTACACTCGTATGGAAGATACCAAGGGCCCAGGGTGTGGTGAGCACCTGCCTACAGGCCATTTTATCAAGTCAGGCTCAGCAGCCGCCTCACCACAAGGCTCTGCATTCTAAGCACTGTTTATTCTATCTTCCACTGTCACAGAACTTAGGAAAGCTTCCTGACAAGTGTATCTAAATTGTTGCTTGTCATTTTTATCTAATATCCTTCCTTTTCTTCTTGGCCCCTGGGAACATATAAAACATTTCTGTATACTTATCAAAGACTCTCTTTTGATTTAAATCATTTTTGAACACGTGTGTATTATCTACATAGAAAGTCAGAACCTTAAAGCTCATATTTCCAATTCCACTGATGACCTCCCTGCTCCTCTTCCTCCTGCCTCTCCTCAGTAGCCTCAGTAGCATTTCTGCGGGTCTGGGCAGCAGTTTGCTGTAAGTCTCCAGTCTCCGAAGACCTACAGCCCAGGGGTGTGTGTGTGTGTGTGTGTGTGTGTGTGTGTGTGTGTGTGTGTGCCTGCATGCATGCACATGTGCATTTACATAAGCTAATATCTTGTCTTGTGTACTGTTCCTGTTTTTTTTAAACTCACTTTTTGCAAACTTTCTTAGAGATGAATTGGTACAATATGTACATCTACCCTGTATCTGGGCCATACTGATTCCAGCACCCCAGCACTGATTTCATGTGTTCTGTCACTGAGCATGTCTGCTGTTGCCATTTGTCATGTTCCTTTATATTTTTCTTGGTTACTCTTGCCGTTTATCAATTTTTCCTGGATTCACAGGCCATTTTGTTTCCTACAACTGTCATGTTTGTAGCCAGTGCAGTTTCCCATAGTTCTAGAAGGTTCCAGTCCCTCTTTCCAGGAAAACCTTCTGTATTCATTGTTGAGGTTACAGCTTCTTTGTAACTTGCCTATTTTGTTAACCCTTCTTATTGTCATATCTCTGTGGTGTTCATGGGTAATGCTACATTTGTTGTCCTCCTTAGTTTCACTTAACATTGTGGCTGTGGCCAGGAGAATTAACCTATGTTCTGTGGGCAGCCCCAGATGATGAAGTTAAAACTCAAGGATGGAAAGAAAGACTGAAGGACACAGGCTTTCTCCTGAGAATTTAGGCACGGTAAGTGACCTGCATGCAACTAACTCATCACTTCACATGAAGGCTTGTGGTCACCTTGGAAACAGCCTCACATTTTTCCCAAAATAAAATGTAACCACAGATCTTGGCACAGTCCTTCCCTGGCTCCTATAAGCTAATGAGACGGCTCTGCCAAGGTTTTTCTTTCTCTGCTGTTCTTGTTTACTGGGGCTACTTCCCCTCAGTCCAGTTTAGCAGAAATGCCATACTCCTGACTCATTACCTCAACGGGGATAGCAGAGGAGTCACAGGCCCAGGTCACCAATGTCAGTCTCAATTGTAGACTGCACTGTGACTGCAGGTTTTAGAAAACGTGGGGCAGCAACAGCTTTCTGCTAAGTGGTACTGAAGAAGTAGCACTTCTAGCTTTAAGCGACCACACTCGCTATCACTACAAAGGACAAGGTACATGAGGCAGAATCCTTTTGGCCACGCCCCAATACTGCTTCTGCAGAGGGGAACAAATACCTCCTGTTTGTGTCAAATAATTAAATGTGATGTTGGAATGTTACCCTTTGATCTAAACACATATCACCTATCTAAATTCCAAAGCATGGGGCTGGTGAGATGGCTCAGCGGTCTGAAGCGCCTACTTAGAACAAGCTTGGCAAAGCACAGGGACCGCGGTTCAATCCCCCAGCACCAC
>NDGM011181239.1:0-15942 GCA_002564305.1 Octomys mimax | reverse complement strand
TGTTTTTTTTTATGGAAGGGTCTAGAGGGTGTTCAAAGTCTCACTAGTAGATCCTACTCATAGTGATCCACCTGTTTACAGCCTCCCAAGAGTTGGGATTATAGGCGCATACCATCATGCCCAGTCTCAATTGCCATTTCAGTGTGCCCTGGGGGGAGGGCCAGTACAGCAGGCCTTAGTCTGTTTCTTTTGATTGATGAATTGAGGCTATTTACATTGATGATTATAACTGATATGTATCAGCTTATCTTTGTAGTGCTATTTTCCTGCTGTAGGTTTTGTACTTTTCTCCTCTTTTTAGTTACTTGCTCTGTTTTGTCATTCCTTTTTGTTGTTCTTGAAGCTGTGGTTGTTTCTGTCTCTTTCTAGAATGTCTGTTGGTACTCTTTGCAGGGTTGATTTTGTGGTCATGAATTTCTTTAGTTGTGTTTGTCATGGAAGCATCTTATCTCACCATTGAATTTGATGGACAGTTTTGCAGGATACATCAATCTGGGTTGGAAGTTATTTTCTTTCAGAACCTGAAATACTTCACTCCAAGCCTACTTGATTTGATGCTGAGAAATCTGCCATGATTCTGATGGGCTTTCCACTGTAGGTGATATGTTTCTTTTCTCTAACAGCTTTTAATATTCTACTATTTTGCTGAATTTCTGAGGTCTTCATTATTATGTGTCTAGGTGTAGATTTATTTTGATTATAGCTATTTGAAGTTTTATATGCCTTTCTTAGCTGAATGTTAGATTCTTTTCTCATGTTTGGCAAATTTTCTGCTAGTACTTCTGCAAATAGTGTTTTTATGTCATTTGTGTTGTCTCCTGCTGCTTTCTAGATACTTATTATTCTTATATTATTTTTCTTTGCATCATCTTGTGGCTGCTGAATTGTTGTTTCCTGGTTCCATGTTAGTTTCAACACATCTTTCCTTTCGTGTTCTTTGGCTGCACCACTGTCTTTGATGTCTGAAATTCTATTTTCACTTTTATTCAAGCAGTTTTTCCAGCTTTCAGTGGAGTTCTTAATTTCTCAGATATGTATTTGAATCTATTTCATGAATTCTAATTCTTTCCTGTATTGTTCATTCAATGTTTCAATCATTTTTATTTTCTCCTCCTTTTTTAATCTCTGTCTTCTACCGCTGTGCTTAGCAATTCTTTCACAAATGTCATTATTTCTTTTTTGCCTTGAGAGATTATTTTTGATCTTATTTATTCTATAGCCTGATGGGCTTGTTTCTTTACTTCAGTTGCTATCAGTTCAGAGATTTCAGGTGTGTGATTTCAAAGTTTTTGCATGTCTTTGTCTGCTGGATTTGTTGTGGCTGAGCTGGAGAATTGAGATTGCTTTTTTTTTCTTCTATGTTTTGGCATTTTTTAATATGATAATATTCAATAATCCCAATAATCATCCAGACTTAGCACTACTGTATGAATGGAGAGGTCTGTGTCTGTAAGGTTTCTGCTATAGCAAGGAGCTGGGTAGGACTCACTAAGACTCTCACAACTAGTGAGAGTGACTGGCTGATACTCAAGAAAGCTTCATTGTAGGTGGTAGGTGTTGGCAGGAATCCCCAGGATCCCATGGGCCACCCAGAATCCTCCTAAATCCTTAAAATTTTTGACCAGTGCCAGCACAAGCTGCACACTTATGTGCTGGGGGTCAAGTGGAACAGCTTGTCACAGTCCTGCAGACCACCTAGAGTACTCCTAGGTTTTTAAATGGATGGACCAAATACCAGGAAATCTCCATGTCTGTGCATGATGGGCCCACAGATCACCCCTCTCCAGGGCCCAGGCGGACTGCTCAGAGTCCTACTAAGTTCTTAAAAGTTTGGACAGGCACCAGTGCAAGATCCACACCTGCATGCTTAGGGCTAAGGTTAGAGCTTACCAGTCTTTCAGGCTGCCCAGAGCCCTCTCCAAAGTTCTTAATCAGTGCTAGGAAAGCTATAGACCTGCGTGCACCGGGTTCACAGATCACGACTCTGTTGAGTCCTGGCTCATACACCACTCTTGAGTGTGTCCTAAAATCCCTTCCTAATAAATCATTCCTATTACCAGGTTTTGTGGTCCTGAAGTTCCATTTTAAATGTGGCTTCTAGGTTCATTCTGTCTTGGGCAAATAATTGGTTGAGACAAGCACAAACCATAGCAAGATTTCACATTTATGAAATATAGGGGAAAAAATAAACAGGATGAGCAAGCAAATTATAAGTAACATAGTAACATTTTGTTTCACACACTCTTCAGTCTGAGATCAGGTGCAGGCCATGCTGTGGAAAACCTGCTAAAGTTCTTGCACAAAGTCCACATGCAGGGCTTTGGCAACTATTTTGTACTTGCTTGGGTCTTGGGATTTTGAAATTAATAGGTCACCTGTATTTCTGCACCCAGCTCTGCCCCAACTCAGTCTCTTGCCTCTTTCCTGTGGCTATAACTGACGGTTATGGCTTATATCTAAATGTCTCCCCCAAGTCCTCATGTGGTCCTAGAGGGAGTTTTTCAGGAGTGGCTGGATCTAGGGTATGTAATATTGAGACTGAGGATGTGATGCTAGGATTAACTCATAGTGTGGGGCCAGAATTAAGGGTGCTGCACAAAGAGGGCCCCATGGTCATTACTTGTTGGTTGTCATGTGCTGCTGCTGCTGCTGCTGCTGCTGCTTTTGCTGTTTCAGTCAGCCATGAACTGTTTCTCCTCTGTGATGCCACCTTGCTGTGGAGCAGCTGGTTATGACCTGGAACCTCTATAAATAGTGAGATAAGTAACATTTCCTCTTTTAACATCTGTGTCAGATATCTTGTCCAAGACATTGGGTCATCCTGAAAATTACTTTTTTCTGGGAAAGAAGCCAGTGCTCTTGTAAACTTACCTACACAAATGTATGTTAAGTTCCTCATTTTAGCTTCAAGAACATTCTCAGACCCATTATGGAGGCTTAACGATTTTCCTTCCAAACATCTCTTCTGTGAGCTCTGTAGTCAAAGCAAAGAGCAAGCCACCAGTAACTTCATTACTAGGAAGGCTTTTCCAAAGAGAACAGGAAAATTCTTTAAGGAAGATGCCCAGTGCCTTAGGAACTTGAGCTCATCTGAATCTCTCCTGTCTCTTAGAATTAGACCCTGGCTTGCCATTCTTATTTTGCCACCCAATTATCTCTGTCATAGTTAACAGAGTGGCAACTGTGGCCTCATGGGATTATTTTAAGGATAAAATAAAATGAATTGTGTCAGCAACTCACTTGTTCATGGTAAATACTTGGTAAATATTTGTTGGATCCAAATATAAGGCATATTGGAAAGAACAAAAGCTTAAAGTCTCTGGTAGCTTTTGATTTGGCATATCCTATGAGAAACAGGACAGGTTAACTGAAAAGATCATGCAAAAAGACCAGCTCTTGGCATTCTATGAAGCTGCCACATAATTAATATTCAGAATTTTTGCTTAACACTAATATTTTGCTATATGGTCATATTCAGATATATTATGTTCTCATTTTCTAAAGCTTTAGGGCAAAAAAAACCTCTGCTCCATTAAATTCATCTCTGCAAATCTTGCTACTGCTTCCTCCATCCATTAATTTTCCTTTCTGTATTTTCTTTCTGCTGTAGGCTCAAGTGGATTAACTACTTCTGAGCATTAGAGATTTAGATGAATCCTCCCATAGAAATCTCATCACAGATGGTTGGGAGCCTCGCTGATTAGAATGCTTTCTGTTCCAGTGCCAGGGCACGTTTAGAGGTGAGAAAGATAAAAATATTTCTTTCTTAAGCTGAGGATTTCCCAGAAGGTAATAGAAAAAGAATCTAAATCAAGGTTAAAAAATGAATACATTATCTGTCTGATGTTTACCCATTGGCGGGTCTTATAAGTTAAGAAGAAAGTAATATCTTTGAGGAGATTCACATTTAAAATCAGTTATGAACAAAATCTGATGGCATTGAGTGTTTGCATTAGATAAGCTCCCAAAAGCCTAATTCTCAAAGTTAAAGATTGTACATTTCCATTTGTTACCTTTTCTCCTATTCTCCCTTGTGCTGGACCAAGAAAGAGGCTGCAAACTCTGCTTGTTAACTTGGCAACCTTGGGCAATTCCCAAAGTTTGTGGGCATCTTTCTTTTCATTTGAAAACAATAGAATTAACACCATAGTATTGAGGAACTAAAACAGGACAGGAACAGTGGGGAGAAAGGAGAGATGGAGGAGGGATTATCAGAATGCAAGGTAGTAGGGATGCAAGGTGGTAAAAGCCATGGAAGCTGGAGAGGGGCAGAGTGCCTTCTGTGAGTACTGTCTCAGGCATCTAGGGGTGGAAATTAGTCACTTTTTCTTAGTCTGACTTAAGGAATGACTAGGAAGCACCATTTCTTGCATTCTCTCACCTTGAGGTAGAGAATACAATGGGGTATTACTCAGGTGGGATACTACCACCTTGCATTCTGATAATCAATCTCTCCTCCATCTCTCCTTTCTCCCCATTGTTCTTGTCCTGTTTTGGTTCCCCAATACTATTCACCAAGGTCCATTTTTACTATCCACCCCCTTTCAGCCAATCCTGCTACAGTGCCTTTAGCATTCCTTCACATAAAATAAAAAAGTGGTGTTTTAAAATATTTTAGGTCTTTCACTATGATAGAGGGGATTTTTATTACTTTTTTGCATTTTAGGACAGAGTGTACAGGGTCTCACTATGTAGATCGGACTCATAGTGATTGTTCTGTTTACAGCCTTCCAAGTTCTGGGATTATAGGCGTGTGCCACCACACCCAGACTCAATCGCTATCTTAGCATGCCCTGGAGGTGGGGCCAGCATGGTAGGCCCAGGGATAGAACTCCAGGCCCCTGTGTCTGCCTAAGCAGGCACTTTAATCTGCTATGATAGAGTTCTTAAATTGCTCGAATCCATCATTATTAATAGGATTCTCTGGTACTTAGATCTAAGGTGTGTATTACTTATTGTGACAAGAACGCAAATCCATGTGCTTATGAATTACAGTCATGATGCTTCCTAGTCATTCCTTAAGTCAGACTAAGCAAAAGTGACTAATTTCCACCCTTAGATGCCTGGGACAGTGCTCACAGAAGGCACTCTGCCCCTCTCCAGTTTCCACGGCTTTTACCACCTTGCATTCCTACTGATATGAGCACACCATGAAAGAATGCCAATGTGTTATACCTTTCAATTTTTATTTCTTCTTTTGCGTTCTCACACTAAGGAGACAATATGATATTTATACATGTGGGTCTGGTTTATTTCACTTATCAGTACAGCTTTAAGTTGCATCCACGTACCTACAAAGGCTTCTAGTTTATCATTCTTTATAGCTGAGTACTAGCTCGTTGTATAAGAACACCGCATCTTTTCCATCCATTCCTCAGGTGATGGGCATTATAGTTCCTTCCGAGATTCGGCTGTCACAAATTGTGCTGCTATAAACATAGGTGCATATATATCACTGCTCTTCTTCTTCTTTTTTTTTTTTTTTCATATGTTTTTAGTTCTTTTGTGAAAATTCCCAACAGGGGGATAGCTGGCTTGAATGGGGTTTCCAGTCTTAGTTTTTTGCGGTGTCTCTACACTGATTTCCATAATGGTTGCACCAATCTATGTTCCCACCAGCAGTGAAGTTAATGACTAATTATTTGATACTTTTGCATATCTGGTAATTTGAACAACTACTTTAAAGATAACAATATGCGCTATAACAACTATTGTTATTGCATATCATCTTGATTTGAAATTATGTATTATTTTTCTTTTTCTTTTAATTTTCTCTCTCTTTTTTTCTTTTTTTTTCTGGCAGAACCAGGGATTGAACTCAGATCCTTGTGCTTGCCAGGGAAGCACTTATTCCACTGAGCCATCTCCTTGGCCCCTCTTTTAATTCTCTTTAGAATAAAAATAAGTATATGAAAGATAAAAAATAAAATAAAATAAGAAAATCTATGCCCACCATGAAAAAAAAAAAAGAACAGCGGTGTGAACATAGTGGATTTTCTGTGAATGACAAATAAACCTGCATCACATCATGCAATGACCACCAGCCCCACCTCACTAATAAATCTGGGAAATGTTGATGCACAGCTTTATTTGAGAAACTCGATAAATATCAGTGGTGGCTTTGGTCACTTCGATGGCTCCCTTGGGCTGCACTTCCCGGCCAGGCAGGACATGTGCAGCTTTACCACTGTCTTTTCCCTCCCTCTTTCCTGAATTCCATCATCTGCTTGATTATGTGCCAGGACTTTGGGATCTCTCTCACTGTGGAAGGCAATTCAGTACTTCTTATAGAACACATGGGCCCTTCTTTATGTCTCCATGTAGCCTGATAATCCCTCACCAAATGCACTAGTAGTGCTGCCTAATCTGTCGCTGCTCAAAGACTTCTTTGCCTTCTATATTATTTGTGGTACCTTGAGCTCTGTCTTCAGTTCTCTTGTTGCCATGTTGGTTGGTGGATTCTTCTCCATGTTTCATTCTGCTTACTTCATTGGATCATCTCTTCCATGTCTTTCTTGCTTTTCTTCCAAACAGAACACCTCTTTGGACACTTATCCCCTTATTCCGTCTTACTCTTCTGATTCCCGCGTCATAGCGCTGGGCTTGGTACAGATCAGTGTCAGCCAAGCCTGCTTCTCTTTCATTCCAAGCCTCTTTTCTCTGCCATTTCCCAAATCTTCTTAGAGAGAGGGCTGAGAGCTGCCTCAGGTACAGGGCAGCTCATGCTATGGGAGAACTGCTGGGTTGTAGGATAATTTTTTCAAATTTCAAAGTGAAAGATGCACGTGGTGATAATTTGAATAGCACACAGGAGCTCATAGTGGAGTTGAATACTGGCCTCTTTCTATTCTTAATACTAGTCTTTGGAATAAAGCTTTTCTTCATAGTATTTCTGCTCTTCTTTATTCTATTCATGCCCCCTTCTGCTTCTAGGTGCTATACTTGAAACTATTTTTTCAACTGATTGTTTTTTTCTCTTCTCACTGTATCCTCTTCTGAGCATCAGATAATGCTATTGTTACACTTGCTGTTCTGTCGGTTGCTTTTATAGCTCTAATAATAAGCTTAAAACTCTTTCTTAAACTTTTTCCATTCCTTTTGATGGTGTTTATTACATTTGTCTTTCCTTTCTACTCTTCTTCCCGGTACTATCCTCATCATCTCATTCTATGGGTACCATTTTATATCATTCATACTAATCAAGTCTCCTGTGACTTACTTATTCATTCAAACTCAATTCCTTTGTCCATATTTCAAAAGAAGATACCTTTCCTGACTCTTCTTTTTCATCTCCACATGCCTCCTTCTTAGCCAATATATGCCTGACCTGTCCTTCAAATCACAGGAGCAACCTTTCTTTCTTGGAAAGGCTTCCAGCCAAGTCTGCTTCTCCTTCCTTCCAAGCTTTCTTTCTCTGCTGTTACCTAAATCATCCTGAGAGCAGGGCAGCTGAGAGCTGACTCAGGGACTGGCCCAGGCACCCTAAGTGTAAAAAGAAATACAGTCTTGCAAGCTAAGTAAATCAAGAGGCAACATTTTTCTTTGTAGACACAGATTAGATTTAATGGGCTGAATTAGTAAATCTAGAAAGAGACCTGTCTTGGAGCCAAGGCTATCATTTTTATTACAATGGGACATTTTAAAGCATAATTCTTTGGTCTGTATAGTCAGAGCTAGCAGGCACAGTGAGGAAACAACCACTAGAGGGACAAACAGAACATCTTCACTTTTGTAGTAAATTAACACTAGAGAATTAGGCTCTAGAGAATAAGATCTCCTAGTTGTTGAATTAAAAAAGGAAATGGGCTTGATCTTTTTGTATTTCTCCAATAATTTGAGAAGCTGAGGTGAGTCATTTCCCAGATCACTTCTAACTCTCCTGTTAAAGGTGTATGATTCTCTTTGCAGATTCTCTTGGGCTTTCTAGACAAGGAACTGTTATGTTGCTTTCTTAAGGAGAATCCATTGCTTCACATGACTAGCATTTGCTATTCTTTCTTGTGTTAATTAAACTAATTTTCTAAAGAAAGATATACTGATATCTGTATATGTGACATATTTCTGCCCTAGCTTCAGCACATGACCCAATGACATGGGGCAGAGACAACCTGACAAGCTTTTGTGAAGGAAATGAGCATATGATTTAACGCCTGGATACAGGAATATGGGGTACAAATGACCTCTTTTCTGGAAGAAAAGTAAGTGGGCTTCTGTATAGCACTTTAAAGAAAACAAGGCTTGTTGGCTAAGAAGGTCTTAGCAAACTTCAGTGATCAGTCTTCAATGTCCAGTGTAAATGTATGTAAACTATCAGATGTGCTGGCACTTAGAAGATTCCATGCCATACTTATCTCTTCTTTTATGACATCTTCTTTTTTCAGGGCAACAGCACTGGTGCCAAGCTGGGTTTTCTCTGATAAAAATGCCACTACTAACAAACAGGTTGGGTTCTGGAAAAGTCCTGCCCAATTGAAGCCTGACCCTCATCTGCCAACTGGCATGTTTCAACCCTTTGATCCTAAGACTTATTCCATCATGGTCAAAGGCATATCAGAGTTATTTACTGTAGTCTTCAGAGACTTCCTGGAATGAAACCAATGCTTAGACTGCAGAGCTGAGAGGGTCACCTGTCCTAATATGAATTATCTGGGATGAAGAGAGCCAGAGAAGAAAACTTGGGTTCAGTCATTTATTTTGGAACTCTTCCAGGAATAAGAAATGTGAGACAGAGAGAAATGACAAGGGGGAGAAAGAACAAGGCAGTGTAATGAGGTGGTTTCGGGTTCAGCAAAATGATCAAGAAGGTTTGATTCTGCTGAGACTTCATTATCACCTCCAAATGTGTCCATTAAAGAACAGGGAGGCTGGAGTACTGGCCCACAAATCCTGACTTGCCTTGGTTGTGGTTTTTCACTGATAGCCTGGCCCAGAATTACACAGTCCCTCTATAAGTGGGCTACAACTCCATGGAGGCTTTTGAGGCTCTTGCAACACATAAAATGCTCTGTGTGAGAAGCATGGTACAAAGTTGATGCCTGTGACTGTCATTGTTAAAGGACCTTGCGCTCCCTCCATGGCTGAGGGGAGTAGGCAACATGGTCTTGGCAGTCAAGCTTGTTCATAAGAGAAGACAGAGAGGATCCCACCCCCCAGCACAATTGGCATGTTCCAATGGCATCAGATCACACTTATCTCTTGAGGAGGACAAGGTATAGAGATAGAGAAAAACAAGGGCTCTTTTGTTAGTAGACAAGATCAAATGGAAGTATTGGGAATGGAAGAAGGGCATTCCTATCCAACATTAAACATCACACTCAAGATTCGTAGTTCACCACAGGTCAGTACATGTTTAAGATATAAATCTATAGCCAGCAGGGTAATTAAGTGACTTGGGGAGACCTTGTCTCAGAATAAAAAATCAAAAATGGGCTGTATTGGTTGTAATTTGTGGTCCTCAACAGCACTGAGGATGTAGCTCAGTGTGAAGGCCTTGGGATCAACCTAAGTACCAAACAAAGAAAGCAAACAAAAACCAAAAGAAAAAAAAATGTATCGGTTGTCTTTTGGTACATGACAACACACATTTGTATTCTCAGTCCTTGAGAAACTAAGCCAGGAATATTGCCATGGGTTTGCTACCAGCCTAGGCTACATAGTGAGTTCAAGACCACCCTCACAAATCTACAAATCAACACCCTGTATCAGCACCACCTGCAATCAGTAGACTGTATTATTGGAATTGGAATTAATTCAGTTTAATCAAAGATATTCTATTATAGCACCTTGGATTGTGAAATTATTTGTATGTTTATCTCTTGACTTAGAATGCAAACTTCTGGAGGGTCACAACTGTTCTTCAGTCTCTTTACCACATGGTCACTAGCACAGTCCTGTTCTAAATGTCTTCTCAAAAAATATGTGACAATTTTGGATGAATACAAACACATTCTACAAGGCACTACAGAACACAGAAACTAAAGAAAGAGTTGGTCTCTACTAGGAGGGGGATGAGAAAAGGGTTTGTGTAATCATCAACTGCAGGATCAAGGGAACAGGTAAGTGATTCTGACTGGAGCTGGAAGAGTCAGAGAGATATTAAAGTAGGACTTTGGGGTAAGAGGTAGGGTGTGCACATTCTGGACAAGAACAGCTTTTATAAATCCAGTAAGGCGTGACCTAACTGGGCTTGCTCCACAAATGTTAAACAGTGTGGCATGACTTGGAAGTAGCATTCAGCTGTCTGGTTGCAAAGCCTGTACTCTCAAGTGCTTCAGAAATCACCTTCCTCTTTCCTCCACTGTAATGCTCATGTTGAGAGTTCATACAGCCCTTTAGGTGGCCTTGGACAAATTCCTTGGCCTGCCTGAATGTTGTATTCCTTTTCTATAAAGCTGTAATGACAGCAATATAACAGTATCTACCTCACAAAGAATTGTGGACAGCAATTGAGACAATGCATAGAGGAGACAGCATAGTGCCTTGCTAATATAAGCAAATCTAGACACATCATAGACTGTTAGGATTAGAAGAAGTAACTCAAAAAGGAAACATGTGGAACTTTGGAAGAAAGTGAGCGCCCAGTTGGAAAGTCTGGACTTTATCCAATAGAAGATGCGAATGAAAGATGTGAGTGGAACAGTGTGAGCTCTCTTAGAAAGCTATCTTTGCTAAATGTGTGAGGAAAGATTGGGATGGAGAGTTGTGGAGAATTCAGAGTGTGAAAATCAGAGTTCCTGTGTGCATGGTGCTGAATGTCCTGAGGCACTAATAGGACTGTAAGAAGTGCAAGGTTTGGAAGAGGCAAAATAGAATTCATTAGATTTTATTTTCAAAGAAAAGGGATCAAGAGCAACTACTGTAGTAGTGTCCACCAAGCGTGATGAAACTAACCTCCTTGCTGGGGACTATTTTAGGATAGGACTTGCAAGCCAAAATAACATCAAGAGATGTCTATTGAGGGAGTTCCCACCAAAAAAAGACATTTCTGCTGATTATAGCAGGTTTAGGGCATCGAGTTGTTATAAGCAATTCATGATCCCTGTGGTAGTGAAGTTCGTACTAAAGAATGGAGCCAGAGAAGTCAAGAAAACTGTGACCAAGTAGTTGTGGTACCTGATACCCAGTGCCTTCTCTGCTCTGGACTCATTGTTACATGGACTGATAACATTTTCCTTTTGTGTAAGCTGGATTTTGTTGGGGTCTTGTGTTAGTCCATAGCATTTTCATCCTGAGTAATATACTTAGTGCTGGATAGATTAGGCTGACAAACAAAGTGGGTAAATGAGTGGCAAAAATCTTTGTAGCTAGGTAGACAGTGAAAGCTTCCATGGGATGAGGAACTGTGAAAGAGGTCTAGATGGAGGGTGGAGACGAAGTTTAGGGTTTCACATAGTGAGATACCAGCTGGATCCCTGTTTAGAAAATGTCAGTGAACAATTTGGTGCCTAGAATGATTCTCTGGATTTAAGCGTATGTTAGGGTCTGTCATAAGTGGAGGTGAGAGTCGATGGTATGTAGTAAGTGAGACCACCCTGGAGAGAGGGCCAGTGAGCACGCAAAGCCCTAAGTAAGTAGAGACGTTTTAGAAGCCTTTTGGAGTTGTTAACTGCTAGGTTATGTGCCTAGGCAATAAGTATTCTAAAGTGTAGAAGATGATGTGCTGTAGCAAATCAAATATAACTCATGATTTCTCCCTGAATTGTGTGCCAAAGTATTTCTGAGAAAAGAGATTAAACTAAAGCACCCAATGACACCCACAGTCTCTTATCAAATGATGGGGCCATGTGGTTCCTGGTCTGGGACTTGACAAGAGGATGAAGACAGGAGATGCCAAGAGAGTGTGCTATGAGTAGTTCATGGACCTTGAGCTATTTTAACTTGCTCACACTCAGTGGGACACACAGTTCTCACTTCCCAATAACAGGAGGCGAAGAAGACATGAAAAATTCAAAGAGCTGCCTCTGGTTCTGAGAGCTAGCAAGTGACAGCACCCAGAGCCCACTGACACCAAAATCTTGGCTATCTCCACTGTGGTTTGCAGTCTTCATTAAGGATAAAATACAACACAAATTCTTGTAGAATAATAATTTGTATACCTTTTCTGTCATACCTGCTTAATGCTGATGCCAGAATCTGTGACTCATTTTCCAATTATGAATTTCACAAGCAACCTAGCATAAAACATTATTAAAAAATTTTACTTAAAATTACCCCTAAAGGAAAGAGAATTTCTGTCAAAGAAATGTTGGGTAGGTCAGTGATGGATCTTTTATAACTGTGAATATCGGACTATTGTGAAGCTGCTAGCTAGTCCTCCTGCTCACTCCCCATGCATGAACTACATTTCCTATCTACTATCTTGGGCTTGACTGGATGACTTTCTTAGGTGTCGGGAAACTAACAGGCATGAAACCAGCAAAAGCTTGAGATGCCCTTGTGTGGCTGTGCTGTGGCTCTTGTACTTTGGTGAATGGCAATGAAAAATTCCTGCCCAAAGTGACTTTCTGGTCCCAAATGAAAGGGAGCCATATGGGACAGGGTTTCTCCAACTGATGTATGATCTTTAGGTTGAAGCAAAGGCACCACAGACATGTGGGGATGATTGGGAGTGTGTGGAAAACTACCTCTCCAGTCTACTGAGTTATGAAGCAGTAGAAATCATACTCACTGATGACTCTACATAACTCAACTAGTAAAGGACTTGTAATTGGAAAGGGCAGGATGTCATGGAGCTCCAAGTCTAGTGAGGAAAGAGGTCATGTAAGTGCTCTAAGGGAGGGTTGGGAGAGGAATGGGAAGACATATAGCTTGGGTCCATGGCCAAGGGAAGATCTCTGAGACAAGTGCTGTCTTAGCTGAAAGGAAGGCAATGGTCAAAGTCAGGAGAGGAGGCCACCTAACTATCTTGGAAAGATAATGAAAGAGCAGAAATCACAGGCAGGAAACCAGGGTAACACGCACCATATCACAGGGCAAAGGAAAACAAGGATTAGTGAAATGAAGGGTGGTGGAAGACAAGGTTGGAGAGGTGACAACTCGGGTCATGCAAGTTCTTGCAAGCCTTTTATGGAAGTTTAGACTGAGAAAAAACTAGGCAGGAAATTATTCTACCAAACTCTAAAAAATCTATGTATTTTCCCCTTCCAAAATTATAAATAACTTAGTTTATGCAAATAACACATTTTGCAAATTTTAGGGCAAAATCAAAAAAATTTTTAAAACATCCCTTCCAAAATCAACACGCCCACTCCAAAGATGAAGTGCCAGAGCATCTCTAATTACCAGGAGCTCATTTTGTGTTCCTGATCAACACACTCAGAGGGGCTGTGTGGATAATTTAATGTTAGGGAGTGAGCATACTATTTCCACAGCTCCTTATTACTTCAGATGTTGCCATGGGTAACCAAAATCTGTTCCAGAAACTAACAATTAGTTAGTGCTTATAAAGGACATGGGATAAAAGCAGGAAATCTTCTTTCACCATCCCTAATTTCTTCTGCCGCATTTCCTTTGGGAGTCCTGCAAGATCCCTGTCATCCCACTAACTTCTCCACATGAATATTCTAAATTCCATCAGGGCAAGTCCTGGGTCTCTTTTGATCATTCATGAATGCTTCTTCAATGATGTTGACAATAATGATAATCATAGTAATCTACACCAAATTGTCTTCCTGTTTTCCTTAACAGGCAAATAAGGAAAGGTTAGTATTGACAGAAAATAAGTTTATACTTAGAGGGTGTAGCTAAATTCCTGGCATGTAGTAATGGCTTAACACGTAGGTGGTGAATGCACACATGAATAAAAGGTTGAGTGAGTGACCTGCTAATGTAAATCACAGTTTGCTGATCCATGTTTGCTTCCTCTACAAGTGTGCTTTTCTTGAGGTCATAGGGAAGGTCTTATTCTTTGTCTGCCTTTTATACCTCTCATATTTCCTCCCAGGTAATAGGCATTTTACCTACCAGATAATAGACTATATGGTTTTACCAAATGAACTAATGATCAAATGAAAGTGATAAGTGACAACTATAGCATTTACTTAGCAGAAATAAAGCTTGAATCCAGGGTTAAGAATCAACACTGAAACAAATTAAGGAAAGTAGATTGAATAATGCAAGAAGATGTTGAAAGACATGGGGAACAAAGGAGGAGGAAGAAGTTAAGCAACTAGAGCGGTGGAGGTGGGGCAGCGTGCCTTGTTGCTTGTGTTACTCCTGGGGTGTTTTCAGTCTCCTGAGCCCTTCAGTCCTGCTCCTCTGTGTAGCTGCTGCTCCCTCCATTATTTAGTTTGAGCATAGCTGTCTCACTGTGATATTTTAATTCTTTGTGATAATGAAGATGAGGAAGTTGACAATACTGATAATAGTAATTAATTATCTAGACCAAATTATCTTTTTTTTTCCCTCCTTCAAAGACAGATTAGAAGAGGCTTGGCATAAACAGCAAATTAACTTTCCCATATGTTTTTAAAGAAATGGAAGAATCCTTTCACTAGCTGACCCTTTAGGAGATCAAGGGCTGCTGACCCTTCCTGAGGGTGGATTCCGCTGTCTCTAAACTGCCCACCAGGGACTTCTTTCAGAGGACACAGATGGACCACACAGCTCTTCACTGGGGGCTGAAGTGTCAGAAAGCCCATATGCACTGGAGTTATTCAAGCCGGCTCAGGGGGTCTCTAATGGTTCAAATACGAAGTGTCCCCCCAAAGACACATGATGCATTGAACGCCTGATCCCCAAGGCAGTAATGCTTCAAAGTGGAGCTTAGAGTGCTGATTGGACCATGAGACCTCTGGTGTCATCAGAAGATTAGACACTGATGAGATTATGACTTGATGGCATTACTGGGAGATAGTCAAATTTAGGAGGTGAGATTTACTTGGAAAGAGTGGAGTGGGTCTTGGGAGGCATGACCTTGGGACTGTATTTGGTTCTCAGCCCAGATTTTCAGATATGTCTCTCTCTCCCTTTCTCTCCTTTCTCCCTCTCTCCCTTCTCTTCCTCTTCTTCCCCCTCCCCTCCCTCCTTTCTTTCTTCAGTGCCATGAGGGAAAGAGCTTTCCTTGGCCACTCTCTTCCATTGTGGCAATTCTTCCTCATCACAGCCTTAGAAGAAGTGGAGCCAAGTGGACTATCAACTTCAAAACAGTGAAATAAATTAAACCTTTCCTACTTTCAGGGGCTGGGGAGATGACTCAGTGGAATAAGTGCTTCCTTGGCAAGCACAAGGACCTGGGTTCAATCCCTGGTTCCACAAAAAAAAAAAAACAAAACCTACTTTCAGTTGTTTTTTCTCAGGCATTTTTTCACAGCAATGGAAAGCTCCTTAACACGAGACCCCAGCATTCTCGATGGGGTTGCTCTTGGATGGGTTGAAATTCAGTGCTTGAGGTCACTTCCTGAGAGCTGGTGGGGAGGAAAAACAGGTTGCTGGAACAGAGATCCTCTCCTCAGCTGCCTGTGGGTGCTTCTCAGGTGCTCAGAAGGCTGCTTTTCACAGCATGAAGGTGGCTGATGAGAAAATGTCTCTAGCTTTATTTATGGTGCAAACTACACATTCATTTGTCCTTTTTAAATCAAATAACAGACATTGCCTCAGCCATAGAGAATGACCCTTGCCTTCCATTCATTCCTGGAACACTGGTGTAAGGAGTGGAGCTCACTCTAGACAACCTCAATCCTGATGAGGTATTCTCAGAATCTCCCAAGTCCCCAAGAACAGGACTGAAGGTGAGAAAACACCACCTTTTTCCTTCTCCCCTATATGCCAACTAAAAGAACACTGCGGGGCAGCAGAGTCAGTGAGGGCGGTAAACTTTCATTGACCAGCTGCTACTTGGTAGGCAAGCACCTTAACTCACTTGTGGATTTTATTTTTGGCCAACAAAACACTATAGGATACTTCTTCTCCTCCTCCTCCTCCTCCTCCTCCTCCTCCTCCTCC